>APFE030220592.1:224290-288289 GCA_000404065.3 Pinus taeda
GTGTGAAGAATGAGTCAATGTTGTCTGACTCCTTCATGCACAGATTCTCAAAATCTCTCCTCAGCAACTGTAGTTTTGTTGTCTTCACTTTCTCCATGCCTTGATAGCCTGTCTTGAGAGTTTGCCATGCTTCCTTGGATGTCTTAGCTGCTGCTATGCTTAGAAACACACTCTGGTCCACTGCTTGATACAAAAATACACGGGCTTTTGAGTCCTTTTTCCTATTGCTCTTCAGCAGATCCTTCTCTCCTGGAGTTAACCTATTGAACTCATTTTCATCTGCTGGTTCATCAAAACCATCTTCAACTAATTCCCATAAGTCTTGAGAGGCAAACACAGCTTTCATGGTTATTGCCCAATAGTCATAGTTTTTCCCATTGAACTGTGGGAGCTGGGTGTTAAACATACCCATACTAGTGCTTGTGCTGGCCATCCTAGCACTCTTTAGCTATGTTTCTAAATCCTTGACTGTGTATTTTTAAAACAACTGGCCATCCTAGCACTCTTTAGCTATGTTTCTAAATCCTTGACTGTGTATTTTTAAAACAACTGACTGATGCAACAAAAGACTCCTCCCTTCAGCTTCTTTGTCCCCTTCAAAGAGCCTAAGCCTGCTATGATACCACTGTTGGGGATTTTTCTGGCAAAATCCCAAAAACAGAAAAATAAAACACACACTGAGGCAATGCTCTGTTTCCTCTACTCCAGGATCTTTTGTGCACAGGGAAGCTTTAAAAAAAAAAATTACTGAACAGAGTATTGCACCACCATAAAATATTTCTATTGATTAAAATAAATTCACTGATACATATTCATCCTCTTTCACTCAGAGGGATTCACCAAACATTACAAAAGAAATTACTCTGTCTCCTTTGAAATTTTACACCACTGTGTGTAAAAATTTCATTTACATTCACTTCTGTATGAAAATAAAAAATTACAAGGATTTACTGTTTTACCTTTTCACTGCTGTGTGAAAACAATTCATGGTTTTGATACAAACCTCCCCTGGTTTTCTTCATTCACATATTCGCCTTCTTCGCTCCTGCAATGCTGTGCGTTTTTACATTTTAATTGACCAACTACACAACTATGTTTTTACTTGTTCTATTAAAAACAAACTTACGGCCGTAAAAATTAAAAAACAATAAAATTAACAGTATATGACATAGCCCATGCCATTATTTAATTTATGCCCATACTTGCCGTAAACAAAAATTTAATAATCCACCTACACATATGGCAGTTCTTTTAATAAAGGTATGGTCAAAATAAAACTTAATTTTATTCCACGCTAAGCCTTTAATGTTGCCCGTATGCAGGTTCAGATGCACGTCAAGCATTGATTTGCCCTCCTCGAATCGAAAGGCTGAGGTGAATATCCGAAGGACTTTTTCACCGAACTTTACTACACACAATATTTTAATGTTGGCCGTATGCAGCTTGGAGCAATCAACGACGGAGAATGCAAGAGCAGATCGGACGAAGGAAATGAATATCGGAAGGCCCCTTTTAGTCGACATTTCAGAGGCTGATGTCACGCCTCATCCATACGTCAACTCGAAGTTGTATCGGAGTTCTTGTGTACGGAAACTACCTTCAACCAAAAACGGTGCGATAAAATTACCGGTGATTTGTGGTTTTGCTGGGTGGTTTTGAGGTGCGTTAAATGCTGGCCCGTGCGCGGTTGAAATTACAAATTCAACATTTCTTTCCGTGGGTTCTGGAAGTTGCAAGCAAGTTTAATATTCCTGCAGCATTTTTCTGGACGCAATCCTCTGCAATTTACTCCGTCTATCACTATGCTATCAATGGAGTGGGTATGTTTTCATTTAGCCAAGCTGTATGATGTCTATAAGTTTTACTTTCTCTGTCAATCCTGATTTATTTATCATTTTTCTTGTGTACAAAACTAACCGCATGAAACAGACAAAAAGGTGGAGACAAAAGGAATACCAGGATTGCCGTTGCTGAGCGATTCGGACATGCCAAGCTATCTGCGGCCGTCAAATCCCAACAAGTTCATGGTGCAGGTAGTAACGGATCAGTTTAAGTCGCTTCCAGAGGCCACGGCCGCAAATCCCAACAAGTTCGTGGTGCAGGTAGTAACGGATCAGTTTAAGTCGCTTCAAATCCCAACAAGTTCGTGGTGCAGGTAGTAACGGATCAGTTTAAGTCGCTTCCAGAGGCCACGGCCGCAAATCCCAACAAGTTCGTCGTGCAGGTAGTAACGGATCAGTTTAAGTCGCTTCCAGAGGCCACGTGGGTTCTGGGAAACTCGTTTTTCGAACTCGAATCCGAAGAAATAAACTCAATGAAATCGATAGCTCCGATTCGCACAGTGGGTCCTCTCATACCCTCGGCTTTCTTGAACGGGCAGAATCTGACAGAGACTGACTCCGTGGAACACTTGTGGAAAGCCACAAACTGCATGGATTGGCTGAATACGAAGGAACCCGCAAGTGTTGTGTACGTCTTTCGGAAGCATTGCTGTTATTTCAAAGCAACAAATGCATGAGATAGCTCTTGGGCTGAAAGCCAGCAGACATTCCTTCCTATGGGTCATTCGTCCATCTTCTTCAGAAGGGGGAATTAAAAGTGAGGAAGACTTGCCGGCTGGTTTCCTGAACGAAACCTCCGATCAAGGGCTAGTGGTTCCATGGTGTCATCAGCTGCAAGTGCTTTCTCACGCATCCGTCGGTGCGTTTATAACGCACTGTGGATGGAATTCGACACTGGAAAGCCTCAGCTTTGGGGTTCCAATGTTGGCGTTTCCTCAGTGGAGTGATCAGACAACTAATTCCAAATACATTGAACATAAATGGAAGACGGGCATGAGATTGAATCAACTACCAGCTGACGGACTCGTAGGGAAGGAGGAAGTGGAGAAATCTATAAAGTTGATGATGGAAGGACAAGTCGGTGGTGAGATGAGGAAAAACGCTTTACGGTGGAAGAAATTATCGAAGGAGGCAATGGCGAAAGGCGGTTCATCTGAAAGAAATATTCAAGAATTTGTAGACGAGGTTATTGCCAGAGCACGTCTAGCTTCATCCTCTGTGCCTGGATTTTTTACTTGATTACGTTCAAATCATCTAAAATTTAGAATTAATGCTTAGTGGTGTTACATGTTGTTAATGGTTTTGATTTTCTAATTTAGTTTTTTTGGAAGGGTGCTTCATCATCTGTGACTGGATTTTTTTTTTATTACGTTTAAATCATCTAAAATTTATAATTAATGCTTACTGGTGTTACATGTTGTTAATGGTTTTGGTTTTAATGGCTGATTGTTAACTGGTTAAAATAGACTTTGGGTTAAAAAAATTTGAATATGTTTAATTGGTTAAGATTAATTATAAATATAAATAATTAGTGATACTTAATTGTATATTCTAATTAATATATGAAATCTCTTTTTCCCTAGTATTTTTTTGTCAATTTCGTTCAGAATTCTGTAAATATATTTTTAAGAATTATAAGTTGAAGTTGTTTAATCTACAAATTTTAGGTGTCTTAAGGGCTTTTTAGGGTGTTGAATCCCTTCATGCATTCAAAAGTCCATTTCAAACAACAAGAAAATTGTACTAATGGATTCCCACCAACAAAACCATTTCATCTCTCAATTAGTTTACACCCTATTTAATGATAATTGATTATAATTTTATGTTGTTTATTTTTCTTGTGTTTAACTAATTTTAAAGGAAAGTAATCTTAATAACTAAGCAAAACTTAAAAACATGTTTAATTGAATTTGGTGTGATTATCAATGTTTGAAAAATTACTTAACTATGCATGAATTATTATTAACTATACCTAAATAATTTTGAATTATCATTAATCGTTTAGATTTGTGATATTGACACTAATTGAAAAGTTCAATCTCATCCATTTTATAACCCAATTTATAATGTCAAAAAATATAATTCTCAATATTATTGAATACAAATGTTAAGTAAAAGAATGATAAACTATAAAGAAACTCAAATCATTTGTACAAAATCATCCCAACTGAAAAGTCTCAAAGTTAACATTCGCTAAAATTTAAATATAACAAAAAAATTCAATTATAATATTTCACATTTGAACCTCATTGGAATCCTAATGTATTAATCTCCCTCACTATAACATACACACCATCAATATGTTTCTTCCATGCACATCAAACCAATATGCTTCATATGTTCTTTATTTCCCTTAAGTGGACTTGTTTCTTCAATTATTGTCATTTTTGTCCAATTGAGGTACTTTGTAATACTACTACAAAAGTTTACAAGATTAATGTTGGCTTGTCTCTAATTTATCCAATCCGAAACCAAACTAGAGGCTTAGTTACAATGTTTTAACATTACATATACCTTTTCTGACTATTGTATTTGTTAAAAAAAAATGACTATACATAGCCTCATTGAACCCAGTTTTGACATTCTGGGGTCTAACTGGACGGAAAACAACATATGAAATGAAAGCAAAAAATTCTGAATGCATAGTAGTTATCATCCTAAATTATTTAGCTTGGGGGTACGTTGGGGAGAAGCCTCATTACCAAGGAATGGCTTGTTGATAAACTTGATGAGGAGGATGTTTAGTTTGTGGTCCATTATATCAAATTTCTCCTTCAATTCTACTATCTTGTAAGTGTTTGCATGCTGAGCATTCTTGTTGTCTCTGAGGATGTGCCCTAGAAGGATTTTTGTATGCCAATAAACATCAATATAGTGTATGTAGCTAGAGAATGATGAGTGGGTGGTGGAAAATAGATCATGAATCTAGTCCCTGGTCGTAGCTTGAACATGGTGGACAAGAGTACACCATCATTCCTAATGCTCAATAGCTTTTATTCTTTAATTTTTTTGGAGGAAAAGCTCATGTGTGTACTTCTCGTAAAGAGTTGTGGATTTATTCTTGCGCCTAAGCCCGCAATTGAGAGGTTGATGCTATATAGTTGGGGGTTGAAGAAGAGACAAAGTGACGAACCCTTACCCTTCCTCAACCAAAGACCATAAGACTTCCATGAGGCCTGGTAATGTAGGGAGATCTCGAAGCACATGATTTTAGACAAGGGGGGTGACTGAGGATTGGAGGGATAACAAGCATGTGGTTAAGAAGGTAAAGTTTTAAAGAAAAATATGATAAAGAAAGAGACAAGATAACTTAGAAAGAGGTAGAGGAGAGGATGTAGAGAATTTTCATGATGGTCTAGGAAGAAAAAATCATAGAGAAAGGAGTGAGTCATCAGGGGAGAGTTATAGAGAGAAAAGAATGGTGAGGAGGCCACTGAATTGAAGTGTGATCTATGGAGATCTCGAGGCTCGGGATTTTAGACAAGGGGGTTGACTGAGGATTGCAGGGATAACAAGCATGTGGTTAAGAAGGTAAAGGTTGAAAGAAAAATATGATAAAGCAAGAGACAAGATAACCTAGAAAGAGGTAGAGGAGAGGATGTGGAGAATTTTCGTGATGGTCTAGGAAGAGAAAATCATAGAGAAAGGAGTGAGACATCAAGGGAGAGTTACAAATAGAAAATAATGGTGACGAGGCTACTGAATTGAAGTGTGATCTATGGAGATATGAATCCAAAAACTAGAGGAACCACAAAACGATCCAACTAAACAAAATTCGATGTGAAGAAAAAAAAAATGGTTTGACAATATTCTTACTTGGAATGCCAAGGAGCCTATAACCAGATCAACAACAAAAGTAGCTAAGCACATAGATTGGTAACTACCAAAGATAAGGAAAATAACTCCCTAGTATTCTTTTATGTTCTTGTTATAGATTTAGGGGAGCCTTGGTTCACTCAATGTTTTAGAAACTAGGCATGATGTTGAAAATAGCAACAAGAAATGATAAAAATAGAATCGAGAATATTTCAATTTTAATTTGTCCTTGAATTAAAATTGTGAATTAAATTCGAATTTAGTCTCACTCGCTACTTGGAAATAAGTAATTAATTCATTATGGATTAATTAGTTGG
The DNA here is from genome assembly GCA_000404065.3 of Pinus taeda. Taxonomy (NCBI): domain Eukaryota; kingdom Viridiplantae; phylum Streptophyta; class Pinopsida; order Pinales; family Pinaceae; genus Pinus; species Pinus taeda. The sequence goes on from APFE030220592.1 coordinate 230,265, forward strand.
AGAAATTCAAGTCAAAAGCCTTTCTAAAGTCATGCAACAATTATCTCTTAAATTAAGGAGATTATCCCTTAATTAAGGAGATAAGATTGAGTTATATTTGAGTTGTAATTAGTTAGCTCAGTTTACTGAGTTAAGTCCCGTTAAATTAGTTCCAAACTGTTTGAGGAACTAATTGTGAGTTATCAGTCAGTTGATGCATGCATACACTCAACCAGTGTACTCCAGATAACTAAACATTCCCTCATCAGAAACTCATGCATGTCTATTTTGAGAAAGACCCAATTGAGATTAAAGACAAGGACAATGTACTATCAGCTGCATGTGGTTCCCTATAAAGGAAACACATGCATGCAATCAAGCGAAGGTTCCTTGAGGATTGCACAGTTCTAACAGTATGTTAGAGCAGTGTGTGAGAGCAGTGTTCTGCTGGGTGAAGGAGAATCATCCTAGAGGAACTGTGCAAGGAAATAGGAGCTTGAAGGGTAGAGGATAAGGCTCGTGAGAAGCTTTGATTTCCTGTGAGCATCCAGGAGGATTTTACTGAGAGATGTCTAGCTGTGAGAGCTAAGGCTTTGTATAATTCTGATGTATTTCCACCTTGTATGATAATACAGATAGTGGGATTTTTAGCTGAGGCTTTCCCCTGAGTATTTTCTTAGTTTCATGTGCATTGATTCTTCTTCTTATGGTTATATGTGTTTAGATCTTATTCAGCTCGATCTTTAAGCTTCCGCAAGTTTGATAGTAGAAGTAGATTATAGTATTTTGCTTTGTATATTGCATTATCGAGTTAATCTACAATCAGATTTTCTACATAGACCTTAGAGGTAGATTTGTAGAGAATTTGTAGGAAATTCTACACATGATTTCATAGCTATTAGTTTTAACCCAGCAATCAATATATGTGTCTCTACCCAATTCCTTGTAATTCGACTTGGATTATGGAGCATGCCATCGTTCCTACAATGAGGGGTTCCCATGATCTCCAGTTCCCAGGAATATTCTGGTGAAGTTTTATGGTGAGGAGTGTAGTTCATCATGTTTCTATAAGCCTTTGATTCAATTACCATCCACCATAAACATGATATGTGTGACTTGGTAACTACATGGTATGCTACACAAAGATGGAGGTGGGAGAGGGAGAAGGAGAGAGGGAGGGATAGAATGAAAGGATTGGAGGGGAGAGAGAGAGATAGAGAGAGAGAGAGAGATGGGGGAAGAGAGAGGAAGGTAGGAGACAAAGGGTGAGAGAGGGTGATAGATGGAGGGATAGAGATATGGAGTTCGAGGGGGAGAGAGTGAGGGAAGGAGAAAGACATATAGAGTGAGAAGCGGAGAGAGAGAGGTAGTGACAAGGGAGGGATGAGGGATGGAGAGAGAGAGTGTGTATGTTTAGGGGTGAGATGAACATACAAAGAAGGAGAGGTACAGATAAGGAGGGTGACAAGGAGAGTGAAGGATAGTGGGAGGGATAGGGAGGGATGAGCGATGGAGAGAGAGAGTGTACGTTTAGGGGTGAGCTAAACATACAAAGAAGGAGAGATAGAGATGGGGGGAGAAGGAGAGTGGGAGGGATATAGTAACATAGTTGGAGAGAGAGAGAAAGAGAAAGAGAGAGAGAGAGGGAGAGGAATAAAGAGAGAGAGAGGGGGGGAGTAGGACAGAGAAAGGAGAGTGGGAGGGATATAATAACATAGTTGGAGAGAGAGAGAGAGGGAGGTAGGAGAGAAAGGGAGAGAGAGGAAGAATGACAGGGAAGACTTGAGAGAGATAGAGAGAGAGAGAGAGAGAGAGATTTAATGTTATGCTCTTGCCCTGCGAGAAATTCCAGAATACCAAATATGCGAAGAAATACAACCCAGAACAGAGAACAAAATGAGAAAAACAAGTATTTTATTATTCAATGATGAAAGCAATGCTCACTTGCCTCTTCGAGGGGGTAAACTCCAACAAAGCAAAGCTCAATTAAAAAATAAGACTCGATAGCCCTCAGTGGGGAGTCTCTATTCTTTATATAAGATTCATACATAAAATACCATGGGTTATTACCATGGTTCTCTCAATACCATCTATCTAATACCATGGCCCGTTTGCAACTAACTCTGGTCCATTTCTTAATTGCGGGTCAACCACTTACAGTTATTAATACGGGCTTTATTGACTCTTTAACTAACTATAACTATGACTTGACCCTATTACATAAATAAAGGGGTTAGGGTTGGACCCTAACATGCCCTCCCCCATAAAAAACACACTTGTCCTCAAGACTGAAGCTGCGGAAACTACTGAGGAATAGTGGTTGGTTCTGAGGTCGCATTTTCTGGAGAGGTGTCTTTCCACTTAACAAGGACTTCCTTGATGTGCGGTTGCGCAGAAGTCGTTCTCACGTATCTAGGACCTGTTCAAGTTAGATCCGCAGTGAACCTTCTTCATCCAATTCAGGTAGACTGGTTTAAGTTTTTCAATTTTTCCTAAACACTTTCTTGAGTCATTATACATGGAAGACTAGATGGATTTTGCAGTTGGTGGCAAGGCTAGCTTGTAGGCTACTGCTCCAATGCACTAAAGTATTTGATAAGGTTCATAGAATTTTGGAGCTAATCTTTTGGATCCGTTTTCTTTGAGCGATGCTTTCTTATATGGTTGCAGCCACAAGAATATATAATCCCCTTCTTGAAATGTGCACTCTAAATGATGTTGGTCTTCCTGTTGCTTTATGTGATTTTGATCTTGTTGGAGATTATCTTTGAGATGGGCTAGCATGGCTGCAGAGTTCTGTAGGAGTTGATCCACTGCCTGCTTCTTCGAGCATCCAAGGTGATAAGAAGTAGGTGAACGTGGGAGTCGGCCATACATTGATTCATATGGAGTCATCTTTGTAGATACATGATAGTTAGTATTATACCACCATTTAGCTAGAGGTAGCCACTGTACCCATTAATGTTGCTTTTCTGAAGTGAAGCATCTTAGGTATGTTTCCAAACATTTGTTGGCTGCTTCAGTTTGACCATCAGTTTGAGGATGATAGGAAGTACTTAGTTGGAGTTGGGTGCCTTGTAGCTTGAATTTTTTTTGCCAAAAGTTACTCGTAAAAGTTAGGTCTTGATCAGACACAATGGAAGTGGGCATGCCATGCAGTTTGAAGATCTGGTCCATGAAAGCTTGAGCCACCAAAGTGGGTGTAAATTGGTGGGGTAGAGAGAAAAAATGAGCATATTTAGAGAGTCTGTCCACAACCACCACGATGACTAACTTGTTGCCTGACTTCAGAAGACTGGTAATGAAATCCATAGAAAAATCCTTTCCGATTGAGGTAGGGATGGGCAATGGTTGTAAGGTGCCTAGAGACTTGATTATTTCTCATTTTTTCCATTGACACACATCAAATTCAACGACAAAATTAATAATGTCAGTTTTCATGCCTGTCCAAAAGAAAGAACAACAAGTGTGAGCATAAGTCTTCTGAAAGCCTACATAGCCCGCAGTGGGAGATGAGTACAACTCTACCAAAATGCACTTTTTGAGGGCGGATGTCGATAATGTAACTACCCTATCCTTGTAGCAAAGAATATCATCCTTTGAAGAGTAGCCAACTAAGGAATCAGGATCTTCTCTCAATTTATTAATGAGTTGGGAGAGAGAGGGATGTGAAAACCATTCCTTGCGGGCTTCTTCAATCCAATATGGTATGGGGATAGAGATTGATAATAGGGTGTTTTCATCCTCAAATTGGCGCGATAAAGAATCCGCTACTACATTGTCATGCCCTTTCTTGTAAATTATCTCATAATCATATCCCAGCATTTTGGCCAACCATTTATTTTGCTATGGAAATTAAAGACGTTGCTCCAAAAAATAGTTTAGGCTTTGATGATCCATGCAGATTTGGAAATGTCGCCTCAACAAGTATGGTCTTCAGGTGTCTACTGCATGTAAGATGGCCATCATTTCTTCTTGTGAGAATCACCCCAAGCTATAGGAGCTAGAAGCCTCACTACACAAATGGTTAGATCTACCTGTGAAATTCCCAACTGCTGAATGTGAATTGGACTTCAGGGTGACAGAACCCCAAATGCTAGATCTGAATGGTACTGTGGCGGTAGAACCTCAATTGGTGGATCTACTTGTTGCGGCAGTGATAGAACCCAAACTGCTAGATCTGATCTGGAAAATAAGATAATGGGCGATCTTTAGAGAGTTGAGGGAACTATGGTCTAAAAGGAGTGTCATGTGCTACAAATCACAATATACATAAGGGTCCAACAATAGTACTCATCCCAATATTTCAAGACATTAACTAAGGAGGATGAACCGTACCCTTAGCCGTACTACCCGACTACCCTATCATACGCATGAGTAATCTCCCCGAGTGTTGTTCTCAGTGTACTGTAGTAGCAAGACACCTGATGGTTTATCTAAGACTAGGTTTTAGGTGACCCTAGGGGCTTTCAATATACCCAGAGGATAAGTGGAAGGCAGTCCATGCGTGGTTCTATTTAATGCGCTACTACTCGATGAGGTACACACAAGGGTTACAAGGGAGTCCAACAAACGTCACCACCTCTTGTATTTCCTGTGTGCATGTTGTTATAGATTTGACCTGAAAATATATGAAAATACTTGTTATAGAATCTAACCTGGAAATATATGAAAATATAAATACACCCAAGAAATAATAGGATCTGAATATAGATAGAAATGCTTCTTTATTGATATCAAACACTTAAGGTAGGGCGCGACACCATACATTCACTCCTTAAGGAAGGAGAACACTCCACAAGCCATATGCTTGTCCATACAATATTCCTTGACATCTCTCAATGGGGAGTCTATAGCCTCTATATAGGCCTCATGCATACAATACCATGGGTTATTGACATGGTTCCCTCAATACGATCTATCTAATACAATGGGCTTATTACATTATTGCTACCTACTTGTGGTCCCTTACATGATACAGGTTAACCACTTTATTTATTACTATGGACCATCTCATTATTACATTATTCTCTTGGGTACCTCCCTCTGTACCCCATACTATTCCCCCTAGGTATACTACACATGCCTCCCCAAATCCATAGGTTTATGCACTCAACAACAAATCCCACTATTTAAAGACACTGGAACATGTCTCTAGCCTAAAAAAAAATTCTTCCAAAAATGGAGGTACCACTGGCCCTCGAAAGCACTCCGATACCACTTGTTATGCTCTTGATCTGTGAGAAATTCCAGAATACCAAATATGTGAATAAATACAACCCAGAAAACAAAACAAAATGAGAAAAACAACAAGTATTTTATTATTCAAAGATGAAAGCAATGTTCGCTTGCCTCTTTGAGGGGGAAACCTCCAACAGAGCAGAGCTTCATTACAAAATAAGACTCAATATCCCTAAGTGGGGTGTCTCTATCCTTTATATAGGATTCATACATACATTACCATCAATCATTACCATGGTTCTCTCAATACCATCTATCTAATACCATAGCCCGTTTGCAACTAACCATGGTCCCTTTCTTAATTGCGGGTCAACCACTTACAATTATTAATACATGATTTATTGACTCTTTAACTAACTATAATTATGACTGGACCCTATTACATAAATAAAGGGGTTAAGGTTGGACCCTAAGACACACACACACACACACAAAGAGCTAGGAGAGAGGAAGTACGAGAGAGAGAGAGAGAGAGAGAGTGAGAGAGAGCTAGGAGAGAGGAAGTATGAGAGAACATACTTGAGAGAGTGGGAGGGATACAAGAGGAGAGAGTTAGGGATAGGGAGATGGGGTTGGAGCAGGGGAGGGAGAGAAGAAGAAATATGAGGAGAGTGATAAGTGAATCAAGAGGGTCAGTGACAAGGGTGAGGTGGAGAGAGTGTGTGTATGATTGGGGGTGATATAAAGAGACAAAGAAGGAGAGATGGAGAGAATGGGGGAGAGAAGGAGAGAGGAGAGAGGGAGGGATATAGTAATAGAATTAGAGGGTGGAGAGAGAGAGAGAGAGAGAGAGAGAGAGAGAGAGATGGGAGAGAAAGGAAGAGAGAGAGCATGCGAGAGAGTGGAGAGAGGGAGGAAATGAGAGATGGATTTGGAGAGGAAGAGAGAGGGAGGTAAGAATGAAGAAATAAAAAGAGAAATGTGGAGAGAGATGGGGAGTGATAAGGAAGATGCAAATAGAGGGAGAGAGGATAACTGGAGGGAAGAGAGATAGAAGTGGGGCAGAGGTAGAGAAGGGGAAGATGGAGAGAGGGAGAGGGGGAGGGAGGGATAGATAGATAGAATGGATAGATAGAGTGTATGTTTTAGGGGTGATATAGAGAAACAAAGGGAGATAGTGATATAGACGGAGAGTGAAAAGTGGGAAGAAGAGAGAGATGAAGAGAGGGAGGGAGGGACAGAGAGATTGGTAGATATGGAGTGAGAGAGCATGTGTGTTTCAGAGGTTAGGATAGAGAGACAAAGAAGGAGAGATTGAGGGAGATGTAGATGGAGGGATGAGAGAGGGAAGATGATTTCTTATCGTAAATGAATTGATTTTTGTGTAGATTGTGATTTCTAATCCTATTTGATTGCTTGCACTAGATACATTGATTTTAGTGTAGATGTTGATTCCTAATGATATTTGATTGCTTGCACTATATGCATTGATTTCTATGTAGATGATTTCTTTTCCTATTTGATTGCTTGCACTAAATGCATTAATTTGAGTGTAGATGATGATTTCTAATCCTATTTGATTTTTTGCACTAGATGCATTGATTTCAATGTAGATGTCGATTTCTAATAATATTTGATTTCTTGCACTAGATGCATTAATTTCAATGTAAATGATTTCTCATCCTATTTGATTTCTTGCAGTAAATGCATTGATTTTAGCGTAGGGTGTCATTTCTAATCCAATTTTATTGCTTAAACTAGATGCATTGGTTATAGTGTACATGTTGGTTGATTATCCTATTTGCTTACTTGCACTAGATGCATTGATTTCAGTGTAGATGTTGATTTATAATCTTATTTTCTTACTTGCACTAGACACATTGATTTGAGTTTAAATGTTGACTTCTAATACTTTTTGTTTCTTGCATTAGATGCATTGATTTTAGTGTAAATGTTGTTTTCCAATCTTATTTGACTGCTTTCATTAGATGCATCGATTTCAGTGTAGATGTTGATTTTTGGTTTGATGTAATTGGATGTATGATGGTACATTAATTTTAAGGTGATCTAATTAACATTGTGCATTGATTTCAATGTAAATACAAAAAATTATTGACAATGTACATTGATTTTTGTGTTATATTAATTCAACCTATTAATATTGGAGAGAGAGAGAGAGAGAGAGAAGGTATGATGATTACGACAATAACTTGAGCTAAAGATTTAAATGATTGACAATTTAACCTATTGTTTTAATATAATCAATATGAAAATATGACAATCGATATGAAAGGAGGACAAAAGTAACAAGGGTAACAATCAAAGTAGTAGAAGAAAATAGTTTGATATTAATCATAATGAAAACTATTTGTAATTGACTATATTCTTATTATTCACATTTTCTAGAATTCAACACTATTATATCGTCACTTTACATTCAAAAATTGTATTTCATCATTTTTCATCATTAAAGTTATTAATGATATTTGTCATTTCAACAAACCAATGCAGCTATGGATATTTTAAAATTAAAATGAGAGATTAATGTGAGACATATTTAGCATATTTAAAATGATCATATTAATATTAGATGAATTTACATATTATTGATAAAATCAATCATATGTTCATTACATTTTATTTGGCCACACATGACTCAAGCTAGCCTAGATCCATCTTAACACTAGATCTATCAAGCGCTGAGATGGATTCAATTTCTCGAGGTACAAACATTTCCTGAAGGTTTGCACTCAAAAAAAAGTTTGCAACTCAAGAGATTTGGTCCCTCTCGGCACTTGATAGACCCGGAGTTATTCCATTTATATAATTATGTTAGTTATATGTTTATATTATTCCATTTATATAATTATGTTAGTTATGATGCGTTATTGTTAATTAAAATATGTGGATTAAATGAATTTTGTTTTAAAAATAGAGATATGAATTATTACAATTCATCATAAATGATAACCATTGATTATAGATAATTATATTTAATTATAAAATTAGATTTTTAATATATATTAATTAAAATCATTAAATGATTTAATAATTAATTATATTGACGAATAATTTGATCAAATTTGATAGTAGTAAGTTAAAAACTTAGAGTTCAATATACAATCAAATTTAATTATATATCATTCATTTAACTATAATTGATGAAGCTAAATCATAGTTAAAAGGAACATTGCGTATGAATATATATAAAAGGAACATTGCGGATGAATCCTTTCATGACTAAACAATTTAGGAATGTAAAAGAAAAATTGAAATTTTTTTGTATTTATAAGGTTTGAGTTTGGATTTGCTATATGATTGTGTCTCATTTTGACTGTTAAAATAGATTTTACTTTATATTGATGATGGATTAGTATGGATGAATATTAATTGATTAAAATCTACTCTGGGTTAAAAAATTTGAATATATTTAATTTGTTATGATTAATTGTAAATACAAATTATTAGTGATATTTAATTGTATATTCTAAATAATATATGCAATCATCTTTTTCTAAGCACTTTTTATGGTAAATTTTGTTTAAATTTTGGTAAATATATTTTTAAGAATCATAATTTGAAGTTGTTTAATTTACAAATTTAGGTGACTCAAGGGAATTTTAGTGTGTTGAATCGCATTTGAAAAGTCCATTTTAAACAACAATTAAATTATACTAATGGATTCCCACCAAGAAAACCATTTCATCTCTGAGTTAGTTTGAACCATATTTAATGATAATTGATTATAATTTTATGTTTTTTTTGTATGGCTAGTTTTAAAAGAAAGCGATCTTAACAACTAAGAAAATTTTAAAAGGATCTTTAATTGAATTTGGTGTGATTAGAATTGTTTGAAAAATACTTAACTATGGTTGAATTTTTATCAATTATACTTAAATAATTTTTAAATTAAGATTTGTGATATTGGCAATAATTGAATAGTTCAATCTCATCCATTTTATAACCCATTTTATGCTCAAAAAATATAATTCTCAATATTTTGAATACAAATGCTAAGTAAAAAAATTATAAGCTATAAAGAAATATATCAAAGAATTTGTACAAAATCATCCCAATAGAATGTCCCCAAGCTTAAAATTCTCTAAAATTTAAATATAACAAAAAAAATTCAATTATAATATTTCACATTTTGAACCCCATTGGAATGCTAATGTATTAATATCCCTCACTATAACATACACACCAACAATATGTTTCTTCCATGAACATAAAACAAACATGCTTCATATCTTCTTTGTTTCCCTTAAGTGGAGTTGTTTCTTCCATTATTGTCGTTTTTATTTAATTGACGTACTTTGTAATACTACTGCAAACATTTACAATATTAATGTTGGTTTGCCTCTAATTTGCCGAATGGGAAACCAAACTAGAGGCTTAGCTTCAAAGTTTTAAGATTACATATAACTTTTATGCCTATTGCATTTTTTAAACAAAAATTACTATACATAGCTTGATTGAACCTACTTCTAACATTCCATGGTCTAACTAGACAGAAAACAATATAAGAACTGAAAATAAAAAAATTCTGAATGCATAGCAGCTATTATCCTAAGTGGTCCATCTTGGGGTTCGTTGGGGAGGAACCTAATTACCAAGGAATTGGTTGGTGATGAACTTAATTAGGAGGATTTTTAGTTTGTGGTCCATTGTGTCAATTTTCTCCTTCAATTCTACTATCTTGTAAGTGTTCGCATGTTGAGCATTCTTGTTGTATGTGACGATGTGCCCTATAAGGATTTTTGTATGCCAATAAACATTAATATATTGTATGTAGCTAGATAATTATGTGTGGGTGGTGGAAAATAGATCATCAATCCATTCCCCAATCTTAGCTTGAACATGGTGGACACTAGTACAACATCATTCCTAAAGCTCAATAGCTTTTATTCTTTCAATTTTCTGGTGAAAAATCTCATGTTTGTACTTCTCGTCAAGAGTTGTGGATTCATTCTTTCACCTAAGCTCACAATTGAGAGGTTGCTGATATATAGTTGGAGGTCGAAGAAGAGACAGAAGGATGAACACTTCCCCTTCCTTAGCCAAAGACCATAGGACTTCCATAAGGCATGGTGATATAGGGATATCATGAGGCTCAGGATTTCAGGCAAGGGGGGTGACTAAGGATTAGAGCGATAAAAAGCATGTGGTTAACAAGGTAAATATTGACACAAAAATATGATAAAACAAGAGGCAAGATAACTTGGAAAGAGGTAGAGGAGAGGATGTGGATAATTTCCGTGATGGTTTAGGAAGAGAAAATCATAAAGAAAGGTGTGAGTTATCGGGGGAGAGTTAGAGGGAACAAAGAATGGTGAGGAGGCCACTGAATATAGTGTGATATATGTAGATATGAATCCAAAAACCAAAGGAACTAGAAAACGAGCCAACCCAATGAAATTCAATTCGATGTGAGGAAAAAAAATTGGTTTTAGAATATTCTTATTCGGAATGCCAAGGAGTGTATAACCAGATCAAAAACAAAATTAGTTAAGAACGTAGAATGCTAACTACCAAAAATAAGGCAAATAACTCCCTAGTAATATTTTATGTTCTTGATATAGATTTAGGGGAGCCTTGGTTCAATCAATGTTTTTGAAACTAGGGATGATTGCATAGCCAATAGTTTGAGTGCACCAATCAATATATGTGTGCGCTACAAAATTCTTCATAACATGACTTGGATTATGGATCATGCCATTGTTCGTACAATGGCCACTTCCCAAGAATATTGTGGTTACGGGTTATGGTGATCGGCGTAATTCATCATGTTGCTATAAGCCTTTTGATTCAATTACTATCCACCATAAACATGAGATATGTGACTTGGTAACTACATGATATGCTACTTGATGCCAAAACCTTAGATTTATGTCTGAATGAGCCTTTGAACTGACGTATGAGCCAACAAATTTGTAGATGGCTTGCATGTTTCAGTGTTTTCATTTCTGTGTTTCCATGATATCAAGGTGGGAGTGGAGGTCCCACAAAAATGCACACTCCGTGGGCGAATCCATTTTGTATTTATTATATGTTATTCCTTTACTTTATTTTTAATAGTTAGATTTTCATTTCGAAATGAGGTTGGTGATCTTAATTTTTGTTACATAATATTTTTTCAATGTCATCATTTATATTATTTTGAAAATATAATCATGGATTACTTTCTGACTTTAGTATTCTCTTAGTGATTCATTATATTGAATTGAAAAGAAAAAATGAGAGCTTTTAGACATTGTGTTCCATTTTTCACTCAATACTGCATTAGAAGTCATCTTTGCACCAACTTCATTATACCTCTATTATATTTATTTAGATTACATTGGTTATTGTTTATTTGCACTAATTACATTTGAGTACTAGTGGTTGTCTTGCATTAGCTTTATTTCCTTTTCATATGAAATTTTACTGTACTTTCCAAATATTGTTTCTTATTAGTTTCATAAAAAGGTAGTTGCACCTTATAGTGGTTAGGTCCTTCAATGAAAGTGTGTTCATTTGAAAAAAGTAAGTAGTTAGTGTTTTTTTTGCAAAAGAAAAAGGAAATGTAACAAAAAAAAATTATAGAGTTGTTTTTTTTAGAACCAAAGAAATGAATATCTCATTTTAATAAAGAGAATGGCATTAATAGTTATATTTTCTTAGCTTGATTTCATTAAATTTCTTAATAAATATCAAAAGTTTCATTTCTAAGTTACTTATTTGTTAAGAAAGAACCACTAAAACAAGAACTAATAATAAGGCAACTATGATGTTATTTTACATCTACAATCATATATATGTCTAAGTAAGTTGGGGCCTTCAAGTAGGTGTTAAGAGCTATCTTTGCAAGGTTATTGTATCTCAAACATAGAAGTTGATTAAAGATTACCAATATTTAGTATAATCTAGTTTGTGAGGGAAGCTCTTATATCATAGGAGTTAGGCATTAGGTTGTGTTAGTGTCAGTCTTTGCAGCCTTCCTCCAGTGATCAAACATGCTCTTACACAAGTGATTTTAAGGTGTCAACGTCAAATTTTATCATTTGAATGAGTCTTCAAGCAAAATTTGGTCACTAGGCATTAGGTCTAGGGTTTGCCTGTACTCCTTCCAAAGTTGTCCAAATGTCGGTCCATGTCACCATTCAGGTGAGTGTACCATCATTCAGAGGGTTGTCATTATCATGTCAAGTTCCACTGGGTCATTTTACACCTTGTTCATGCTTCAGTTGTGCCTAGGTAAGGTCATTTCCCTCTCCTAGGGTTTTGAAGGCAATTTCTCTTGGACGGTCAAATCATCGGCAAAACATGTATCCTGATGTTCATACATCTTCCCCTATCCTTAAAGTACCTTATCAAACACTTCCAATCACTAAGATCCTCCAAATTCCTCATTTTCACACAAACCCTAGTTTCTTGCTACAACTTGACAATTTTCTAGGTTGGACCTGTGTTTTTCCTTTTTGGAACCCTTCCCCTCACTCAATATTTGAAATTCCACTTTCCCCTACTTCTTAACATCCCTCCATACATCCAAGAAGTTTCCCAAGAATTTAGAAGCCACTTATCCCCTTCATTTCACTTCATTTCGACAAATCTCTTGTTCCCCACATCGGGGTAGGTTTCACGCAAATGATGTTTTTGAGAAATAAAATATGAATTTGGGAAAACTGAGAGAGGTGTTTGTCCATAACCGACCAAGGAATAAAAACCTCCTTCACTTTTTACACAGGTGGCATGGGTTTAGAGAAATGTCAACAATACAATTGCCTCAGGAGAATTGATGCACCTCTGGAGCGACCTTGGGAAAATCAAGTTTTTTCCTAGCTTGGTTCGAAAAATTACTTATGTGATGATCCAAATGATAACTAAATACAAATATATTTCCAATGAGATATCCTGAGCTCAATTTGGGGTTGAGGAAGGCATTCAAAAGTTGACCGCAACAGCACTCTGCCTTGAGGCAACTCATTTGGCACATTTTGACCAGTCTTGGGAGATTTGATTTTTGACAGGGAAAATGAACTCCAAATTGAAACATTCTAGTCAAGTTGGGAGTAGACTCAAATACCTTTCCAACGAGCTATCCCGAGCCCACTTTGGACACCAGGAAGGCCTCCAAACGTCTTCCTGAAAAAGCGCGACGCACAGGAGGAGGAGTGCGACGCATATAACCAGGAGCACGGTGCACACAGGCAGGGGTGTGGTGCACAGAGACAAAATGCCCAGAACGTGCCAAAGCCCCTTCAAATATTTTTCGAAGCCCCTCTAATTGCAATATATTACAAAGGCACCCAACCTCCCATCATCATCAAAGGTGCTGCCTTATCACTGTCCACATTGCATTCATGTCATCACAGCATTCGTCTGATTATGAGAGGGAGACACAGAGTGACTCATCCTCAGAAGAGCAGGCTCCCAGGAGACACCACAAGAGTGGCAAACATGTCAGGGATGAACGCACTACCCTCACCAAATTACAAGCATGCGCTCTTGCCATGTCATGCTTCCAGCACCTCTCATGTTTCGAATTTTGTCAAATGGTGACAAATGTCAGAGTTGATCATGAGTTGGCCCGTTTGTTTGTGCTTCATCTTCATGGGGGTCAGTCTACCTTGGCCGGGGTCACTTTGACATTGACACCCGAAGCTATATCAGTGGCAACAGGTATACCAAATGTTGGGGAGCAGTGGCATAAGAAGAAGAAGGTGGAAAGGCAACACTATGAGCCTTACATCAAAACCAGATTCTTGAATGAGCTCACAAGAGTATTTTCCTTCAGATTCTTGAAGAATGAGTATGCTCCACTCATGAGATTGATCATGAAATTCTTCAGCTGTGAGGGGAGGTTCTCTAGACTGTATGCCTATCATATCCACTTGGTCATGCACTTTACTAGTGTGAGGATGATGAACCTCCCATTTTTCATATGCAGGAATATAGAGAGGATGAACACCTTCATGCTGCATAAGACCCCTCAACATCGGCTTAATAGTGTCTATCACTTCGCTCTTATCCGGATTTTGGTAGATCATCAGTTGGGATTGCAGGGCATTGCTTGGGAGGATTTCATCTCCCGTGACTTCTTCAACACACCACAGGTACTATCAGAGCTCCAGCAAGAGTTGGGTGGTCCTTCTTATCAGCATGAGCACCATGAGACCACGATCATGCCATTTTTGGTGACATATCAGAAAGGCAGTAGGAACTTATTTGTAGTAGCAAAGCGAGTGTTATCTCCACCCAGGGTGGAAGGGGCATCACTTCTGGCATTGACTACATAGGTATTGGACAAGGGCAAGGAGCTTGTGCATGATGAGGGGCCATTAGGTGCACAGGAGACCGATGTCATCCTCATTCTGGATGAAGAGACAGAGGCAGAAAATGCCAAACTTAGGATGACTATTCAGGAGCAGGACACGGAGATCAAATACTTGATACTAAATTTCGAGAGGGCTAGATGGGTCATCAAGTATCTGGAGCAAAGAAACAAACAACTTGAGGACCAACAGACGATCATGGAGCTACAAAGCATCCGTGAAAATCGACAAGCTGTCCAGCAGAGAGGGATCGAGCTCACTACCTTGGAGCAAGAGATCAACAACGACCATGAGTCTTGGTTGGATTGGGTCAATCTACACTTGGATAAAATGTTGGAGAAGGAAAACAGGGACAAAGCTATACTAAGGAGGATGGCTTGTCATTACAGGGCACGGAACATGAGCGCAAAGGCCCGAATAAGGAGCTTGAAGGCTAAATTGAGCAAAGCGACAAAAGAAGCAAAAGAGGTAAAAGAGCAAGATCGGCTTCGAATCTTGGCTGAAGCTTCCTTGGCATAGCATAGGACTTCATAAAGGACCTCCAGCCCAAGTTTCAAGGAATTTGGGAAGATTTTGGTCACATGACAATTTTTTGGCATAAAAACAGGTTTTTTCTCTATACGCGTCGTGCCACCGGTGCGACGCATAAGATTGGGAGCTCCAAATGAGAAATGGTTTGCGTTTTTGGATTCGGCATGCAAAATCAAAATTACTAACACTGGAAGCAAGAAATTTGGAGAAGATCTTGGCCACCAAAAGGGAAAAATACACTCAAAAATGGCCTCACTACCCCTATTTTGACACATAGGAAGTAGTCTTGGGAGAATGAATATTTGGAGAGGAAAATGAGCTCCAAATTCAAAAATTCCACTTGAGTTGGAAAGTAGACAGGATAGGATTTCCAACGAGCACACTTTGGCACATTTTGGACTCCGGAAAGTGCCTCAAAACTGGCCTCAAAGTGGCATGGCACATACAGGAAAGGGACGTGGCACATATAGGAAAAAGGGCCAGAATGCCTGCATTTCGCGAAATTTCGCTTCCCGACTTTTTGTAAGTGGGCCCACTCGTATGCACTTCAGTTTTTCGGAACCTAAGGGGGTTTTATAAGTATTTTCACTCCATGTGGGTAGTTATCCAAGTGGCAAAGGAAGACAAAGGGCCACCCAAGCAATTTGTCATGTTTGTGGCGCTGCACCTGTAGCCGTTGTTTGGCTCTCCACCTTCATTTTGTAATGATTCGAGTAACTCCCCAAACCTTTGGTGTTCTATCTCTTCATGGAACATTCTATATATTGTATGCAAACCATTTGCAAAGGGTTGGTTGGCTTGTAACTTCTGGGAGACTATGGGAAAGAAACTTTGTTTCTGCATTGTATATTGTTTTACAGAGGATTAATGAAAGGTAGTGGCTCTATTTCATGAGATTCATGTGGTTGTGAGTGTAGGAA
Organism: Pinus taeda; assembly: GCA_000404065.3. Taxonomy (NCBI): domain Eukaryota; kingdom Viridiplantae; phylum Streptophyta; class Pinopsida; order Pinales; family Pinaceae; genus Pinus; species Pinus taeda. The sequence goes on from APFE030220592.1 coordinate 246,193, forward strand.
ATGTGTCTCTTATGTTTCATATGTATCCTGTTATGTTTCATAGCTCATTTCGTATTCATTTCCATTGAAATTTTTTAAGTTAGCTAAGGTAGAATTCAATTTTATTGCTCTGCCTGTGGGAAAATTTAATGTTCAGTGTCTTCTTCTATTGAAAAGGATTCATGTTGTCCATGCCCTTTTCACCTTCTTAATCAATCTCTCCATTCCACACTATCTTAAAACTAAATTGCTAGGCTTCCCACCTACCTTGCCTCACGAAATAATCCGTGCCTTTGTATTAAGTTCTCTATTCATTGAGGTCCAATGGTCCCATGACATCCCATAAACACACTCATTCATAAAAATCACTTCTTGTTTCCATATTCACTTACTAGCCTAAGATAAATAGTTCACTATAAGTCATCTCAGGCCATTTCATTTATCAATTCACTGAGTGTGACTTGGAGAGAGCCCTCTCCTGTTCTGGTAGGGATAGCTACCAGACTGAGCGTGGTTTGTGGTTATCCTGAATTTTGCCTTTTTTCAGCCTAAGGAGGATTTAGGTGATAACAGGTTGTATGGAGATAGGTGAATAAGGATACACTGTCTCCAACTTGTCTTTGCATTTTTGTATTGAACCCATCATTGGGTCTTGATTTGGGAATCGGACGAATGTGGATATTCCCTCTTCAAGGATATAGGCATATATACCGTGCCCTTAAGTGCAACTTCAACCAATGATTGTCCCCCTTGGAATACGATTCTAAGTTAACAACTTGTATTTCTTCATAGGTACCATCTAAGTAGTTGTATGGTGGAATAACTATACAACATAAGGAAACATTACACCACTACTATAGTGTTCCTAGAAGGTACATGTGAAGCAAAGTTACTTGCACATTATAAGTCCATATCATGATGCTAGGGAAATTTATTTTATTACCTTCACTAGTATCACTTCAACCCTCATCATCCACTATTACCTTTGCAAGGACCTTCTATATACTCTTCCATATTTTAGTGTTCAGTCCTAATCACTCACAAAATAAATATTCAAGAGTTCCTTTCTTGTTATTTATATTAGGTATTTTTTTGTGTGTGTTCTTTTCTCCTAGTTAACCTTACAATATTTTAATTTCATTTTCAAAGTAGCTAAGGGATTGAATTTCAAATCTAGAAGGCTTCATGGACTTTCTCTTGAAAGTGCAAATCCATCACCTCAAAGGTGTAGATTGGACAATGGTGGTTCCTAGAGCCAGTTCAACTAAGGACCATAAAAGTGAATTCTCAACCAAAAGGGATCACCATTAGAGGAGGAGCTATAAGCTTAGGATTTTCTTCAGGATTTGAATGCCTCTCTATACTAGAAGTTTATTTTCACCAAGTTCCTAAAGTAAATTGGACCAAGTCCAAGTGGAAGTTTCCAAATACCTTTAAGATCAATGTAAATCCTTTGGTATGAGTTGATATGATAGAAATATCTTTTTTGGGGCCTCTTATTTAGATTTATCCTTCGTGTTCTTCTTCTTTTAGTATGTTTACTGTGAGTGGAATTAACATTATTACTATAAATGGGTGTACCAAAACCCTGCTATCTGTTATCAGAGGAGGGGGGATTATCCCTCTTATATCCACTATCATGATGACTACATTAGTCTCCACAACTATTGGGAGAAACCACACCTCTAATAATAGTGGGGGCAGATCTCACATGAAATCCTAAACATGTAAATGTAAATGTAAACATAAATTTAAACATAAATGTAAACATAAACATAGATGTAAAGCCCAATATGAAGGTAGATCTCACATAAAATTGTAAACATGTAAACTTAAACGTAAACGTAATTGTAAAGCCCAGTATGGAGGTAGATCTCACGTAAAAATGTAAACATGTAAATGTAAACTTAAGCGTAAATGTAAACGTATGGGGTAGATCTCACATAAAAATGTAAACATGTAATTGTAAATGTAAACTAATGTAATTTGTAAAATTTAATCTAATTAATCTAATGTTGGCATCTCTCCCTAACTAATGAGGTCTCTCCCTAACTAGATAAATTTAACCTAAAAGTAAAGTGTCAAATTCTATTTGTGAGGAAGCATTTCGGCAAGTGTGAAATAATATATAGGAGTAAGGATTTGGGGAGCTTTGGGAAGTGCGAAATAATATTTGTGGGATAGGATTTTGGTTTCAGAAAGAACTACGATTGATTCTAGGTTTTATTTCGATTACTCTTCCTCTGTGCATTTTACGTGATTCTAGGTTTTATTTGGAGATCACTATCCGCAGAAACTGCATTGATTTTCCCTTCAGGCCTCTCTACTACCCAGTCACCCGTTGGCCTCCAAAACTACACAGAGTGTCCTCTCTAGGCCTCATCCCACATCAGCCACTACTTGCTCAAACTACACAATTCTTGCCATCAATGGCCACTATGCAATTTTTCACCTCAATGAGGACTGTGCAGAAAATTTCTTCAATCAAGGATGAGTTGCAATCTGCGCAGTCTTAGTGATCAATCTCTCTCCCTATTAGTTGGAACTACACATTTGTTGTTGAATAATAGAGTTAAGGTAACCTTGAGTCCTCTATCATCAATTTTTCATATTTTATATATAAGATTTAATTGTCTTAGAAGTGAGACCTATGATCACAAAGAACTAATAAAACTCAACTGCAAAGCTTATCTGTAATACTTGGATGACAATAAGACTTTGGGATTTGGTTGGTAATAACTAATTTTTGACCTATTCATCATTTGTTGTGATCATAAAAGGCCTCCTACCTACAAAGAGGGAGAGCCCCTTAAATTTATAAAAGGTTTCTTTTCTTGAGCATGAAGTTGTTAAAGATTGATGAAATATTATGTAATGAGTGATTTGAAATTTATTTTATGCTTGGTGTTAATTGAGCATCATTTTAATAAATATGAGATGAATTAGTTTTGTTCAGTATCCGTCTCATTAGCTCCATTGTTTTTTTTTAAAGTACTTTTTACTGAGTCATCTCAGCAACCCTCCTCACTTCTTCAGTACCTTACCTTGCTTGCATGAGAACATGAAAAACCTTAGGCATGGGGGAGTGGTTGTTGGCAACTTTTTCAACATATTCATGTCATTTTATTCAACATCCTTAAGCATATTAAGTTGGCACTCATCAGCTTTGGGTCTTACAGGACCCTCAACCTTACTTTGCCTCATTTTCTGACACTTCCACAGCAATTTCAAAGTTCTTGTACCAGTTTGTTGTTTGTATTTTTTCCAACAGAAAAATTGACATCTAGCATCAGTAATCACTAGAACCTACTCCTGTTGGACCCTTAGAACATGCTAAGATACAAAGAAAAACCTACAAGATTCCAATTTGAAGACTATGCATTTGGGTACCTTTTTAAAATTTCATCTGGGACTGAAGAAAAAATCCCTATATTTATCCGGTACTGGAAAGGAACCTCCTGTGTTCATCCGGTACCGGAAAATAGTCTCCTGTGTTCGTCTAGTACCAAAAAACAATTTTATCCAGTACTAAAACAATATTTCTTGTAATAGAGGTATGAGGTCAGTGTTTTATTTTTTGTTATTAAGATTCATATTAATCATGTGATGACTATATAATTACCTTTAAAAAAAATTACTACCATCACTTGTTAAGCCCCTATCCTAAATCCTAAAGCACTCACCTTTATTCCCCTATTTTTCTAAGAAAAAAATCCCTGTTATGATATGATCGAATGGGATCATCATGGGCATGATTGGATGAATGCCAATCATAATTTAAGAAAATGAATTATATGTTGAATATCTTCATGGCTTCTTTAAAAATGGTTTTACCACCATGCCATAACCATAAATTTAATGATTACGATGAATGATTATCCGAACCATGGCATTGACTATCCCATACTAATGTACTAGTCCATGTTTTCTCCATCGTATCTAGCCTCAATTTTAATGAAACTTGACACTATCAATGGAGATGATATTACAAATAAGATATGTATACGACTTATCACCATCATTTTATATAATCTCATATGGAAACCATTTGACCATTACCCTCTCCTTTCAATTTATAAATGCTCTTCTGGATGGTTTCACCATCTAGATGAGCATCATTTCTCTCTTGCATATCATTTGGCCTTCATTCCACTCATCCATATAGGGCTAGCTCCATCGCATTGTTTCCATAACCCAACTTCTGGTACGTCATGATTTCTGGTACTCTGCCATTTCTAGTACTCTGCCATTTCCAATACTCAACCCTTTCCAAGCTCCATCCCTAGAAATTTGTCGGGACATGTTCTTAAAGATGGCATGGAGGTATATTGACATGATCCAATGTTCGAGTTTTATCTAGAAACAAAGGAGTAGCAATTTTGAAAAGAAAAATTTGAGCAAGCTGGCTGGATTCTATTTATGAAAAAGTTTAAAGGATACCATGCCTTCACAAAAAATTATGTTGGCTAATATGTTCAGCTAGGAGGTTTGTAGTTAGAGATCAGAAAATCCACCATAAAAAACGTTACATGATTATTGGCTATAGGGGAAAAATACTTCAAGGGTGTAAATATTAACAAGGAGTTGTAGGAAGGCTCCATTTTTAAAATTTTGAGGAATGGTTCAACACATTTTGCATGAAGACATGCAATGAATTAGGCATGGGGAATGTTGGGTATCATTTTTTATGCCTTGAATACCATATATTGTCCTCTATTTTTGACCAAATTTACCTCAAAACCTACTCACCACTTTTCTACCTTCTTCAAGAACATACATTTTAGCATCCTTGTGTATCCATGAGGTAACTTATATTTGAAGCATGGTTTTTATTATTTCTTGTTAGTAGGAATTATATCAGTGATTCTTTATACTCTCTAATTATTTCGATTGACTCAAATATATATTAAGACCCTATTCTTTCTCATTCGGGACCAATCCTACATTCATTCGGTACCAATTCTGCATTCATTCGGTACTAATCCTGCATTGATCATGTACTTGTGCTCATCTGGTACTAATTGTCCTACGCTGACTGTGTTCATCTAGTACCAGATCCTACTTTTCAACTTCGACAGTTTGAGTGAGCTGCCTTTGACGAGTCCAAGGGAACTGATGGTCAAAGATTTACCTTTTTAAAGTAAATTTAGATACGCTTCATTACTCAATCACTACATGTCATGACAATGAAGCCAAATATTTAAAAGAGAGAATTGTATGTTTTTACAATGATTTGGTCATATCTTTTATCTTTTTATGTAACGACCATTCCTTTATAGAAGAAGGCTTGTAGATGATAGGTGTTATAAGGGAATAACAATGAAGTTTATTTACAGAGAAAAAGGTTAGTAGGAAGATACAAAGTTTTAAACAATATTTTTATGCTGGATAATTAAGTTTTGTAATCCTCTCTTTTCAAATTAAGGATATGAGCAACGATTGATGAATTTGATGTGTTAATAGATTCTTTATTTCTGTAAGTTTCCTTATCTTTCCTTGGTAGCTTGGTAAGGGCCCACGAAGCCATCAACGCAAGTTTTTATTATAGTTATTGTGAATATAGCTTTGTTTTATGGTTTAACTTCAAAACATTTGGTGTGATTACAGTTCTGTTTTATGAAAGAAATCTTTTTTATTCCTCAAGTTGTATGTTTAATTGTTGATTCCTCTTTTGAAGAACATGAAAAGTTAAGATAAGAGAAGTCACCATTCACCTACATGTGTCGTTAAGTGAAGACCCTTGTCATACCTAATGTTTCCTATACAAGAATGTATGGCTTCCTTTATAACTAGTTATATTAGGAATGCTTTTCTTTGATGCTTGATTGCAGTAAGTTAATTGAAATCAATTGCTACAGGAAAACAAAGTTGAATCCATATTTTCATTTCATGATCCTGTAAATGGAAAAACTTGCTACCGGAGAAAGATTCTTTAGATTACATGCTTATTAAGATTTTGTTTTTGAGTTTTGTTTTCTAATTGTGTGAGGAAGTTAGATTGAAAATTTTCAAATGGATTATTGGTTTTGAATGCTTCTTATCTAGGCTATACTCATCATGCATAGGAACTTACTCGTTATTAGCACATATAGTGTATCAATTCTACTGATTACGAATCCATAGTTTATAGTTTAATTTGTAGAAATATATCATTTCATATAATTTCCCCAATAGATCCAATTGATGTGCTTCCCATTTCCTCTAAGTGTTCATAGTGGGAGTTTCACATAAAAAAAGGCCATAAAAAATTACTATCAAAATCAACTTTACAAGAACCATTGACATTTTAGATAGTGACATTATCTCCACTAATTGATTTGGTATTGTTTAAATAAAAAATACGTATTTTTCATGTATTAAATAGTTGATAAAAACCTATTGATAAACTTGGTAATATTGCAAAAGTAAAGTACCCATAGTAAGAAAAGTTCATATAAATTAAATTTGAACTTAATATATATGTACTCCTAAATAAACTTATTTTGAATATCTAAAAGTATAATACTAATATTAAATATCAAGGTCATCACATAACTCTCAAGACACATCCCAACATGGAAACTCGTATCTTAGTCAACTTAGTATAATAATAATTTATGATAATATACTCATAAAATAAAGTATGGTTTACACACGTGTAGTATACGGACAGGATTCCACTTATTGCTAAATTAAAATAATATATATTTATATAACTTTATATGTATATCCATTATATACTGCATATTCCATATATAGTTTGATAATATTTGGGTATCCATAATGTGGCTACATGGATTGGGTTTATATATTATTTAATTTAATTAATAGATGAAAAGTGTAGTATCCCATGTATTCTATATATAATTAAGTTAATACATGGAGTATTAACTTATTCCATATATTAAATTAAGTTAATATGTGGAGTATTAGCTTATTTCAAATATTTGTATGTCTGTTAAATCATTAGATGGATTTCATCTAGAGGGCATATCAAGTCTTTAAATTTTCCAAATCCTAAATATCATAAAGTTTAATGTTAGGAGAGAGGATGGAGTAGAGGAGAATTTGGTGGAATTTGAGCCTATCAATTGGGAACCTGTGAACATATTTTGCCCACGATTATATTATACACCATGGACATTTTTCGATAACTCGAGTTATGATGGGTTATGGTTTGATTTCTTCAAGCATAGATTAGGGGAGGATTGTATTTGCACCATTACATGAAGGTAAGGTGGAAAACCTACCTTCATGGAGGTAAGGTGGTGAAGGTTGATTCATTTTTTCAAATCAAGTTCCATGTTGATAACATTGTCCCACTGTGGTGTCACCCCATGCAATTTTAGAAGCCCCACCCTTTTTCATGCCTTTGAAGGAAATAGGGATTCAACTGACTTTGTAGTAGGTAGGAAGATCATGGGGGTAAAATCTAGGGAATATAAGGTCAGTGTGGTGATTAGTTAAGACCTAGACATATGTGAAGCTCCAAAGGCATTGGATAAGGTCGTGGTGGGTAACTTTCGTGGAAAATTCATGCTTTCAGAGGCTTTAAAGGGATGGGTTGTGGAAAAATGGGACAAATGGTTAGGATATCACCCTTTTTCTATAATTTTAGCTGAAGGATTTTTTGTGTTTATTTTTTATTCAGAAAATATTTGGATAAGGTTTTGGATTGTAATTGGTTATGGGAACCATTAAAGTTTGTCTTGCAAAAATGGTAGATGATTTTGATCCCATTAGGAACTAGTACATTTCAAAGTAGAAGGTTGATTATATTCTATGAGGTCAGGGATATTATACCAAGTCTACCATTGATGTACTAGAAAGAAAATACCCTACAATCTCTAAGGAATAGAATAGGGATATTTTTATGTTGCAGTAGGATTAGGATTAGAGAAAGTATAAAATATTTGCAAGAGTCCATATGAATGTAGATTTGAAGGAGGGCCTAATCAAAGAATTTAAAACTCAATCTAGGAAAATAATATTAGATACAAATAATTAACTATTTGAGGGTACAATTTGGTTCTTTCCGGTTCCACGAGATTGGTCATTCCTTTATTTCATGTAGTAAGATATTGGACACAGGGAGAGTAAATAAATTTTGGGTTTAACAAAAATGAGTCTATTTTAGGAAAAAGAATTGGATTCTCCTTCATCTTTTGTGTTTTTCAAAGAGTTTGAGGACATGAAGTTAGAACGTGAGGAAGAAAATAGGCTACAAGGAGAAGAGTGTGTTAAAGATCATATTTGAGCAGTCCCAATTATGCATTTTCTGGTAAGAAAGAGATATCTCACTCTTATTTTGTTTCCCTTATTCTAGAAATTGAGGTTTTTCTTTGTAGACATCCCTTTGAAAATAATACATTGCATGCAAATGATCTTAGAGAATACTTTTCCTTTGGTTCCTCTTCCCCTCTCCCTTATAGGGGTTTCTGCATTTTTGAGGAGGGAGAAGAGTTCAGAATCCCTAAGGGAAAATGTAAGAAAAAGCTATAAATCACATTGATATGGCACATGTTCATGTAACATTGAATTAAGCAGGGCTTATATTTCACGATGTATGTTGTACTCTTTCAGGAAAGAAATTGGAACAATTCACTTCGGAAGCATTGTCTATCATAATAAGTCAATATTTTAATACGAATTCTATTCTTCTATGTTTTAATAGGAATTTTAGAAATTCTGAAAGTCATAAGAATGATGGCATGAAAGTTGCATCCCAGAAGCTCAAAATATAGGAGAAAGAAAAAGTATGATTATTTTTCTCCATATTTTAGGACATACCTTAACAATAGCCACAAGCAACAAGAAACCTATTTGGCCAATGTAAATGATAAACAACCATTCCATTTAAATTTAATAATTATTCAAGGTTTCACTACTTGTTTTGGAGTTTGTTGTATTTGTTCTCATTTTTCTTCAAAGTCATTAGTCATGTAACTGCTTTATGTTAATGGTGACTACAATTGAAAAGTAATGTAATAATGTCTCTCATCAAAATAAGAGGATGTCCTACCACCATATGTAATTTTGAATTTTTGAGTGAACTTACTCAGAGGATTTCGTCTTTCCAGTAAGAAGTCACTTAATGCAAATTCTATCATTACAACACTTCTTTTTAATATAAATCATTAGCAGGAACTTACTAAAGAAAAAAAATTGTTCTCGACAATCCCATATGAGAGGTGTTGTTGCTTAACATTACATTTAAAAATAATAAAATTACCCTTATATACAAAAATTGAATAGTAATAATAACAAGAAAAATATTAATGTCAACTATAAATAAAGTACTATGTAACATTTAAAAAAAATATTATTAACAAAAAAAAATTCATATTGTGTATATATAAATAAAAATAATTCAACATATATATACCAACATAGATCCATCTCAATTCTTGATCTACCAAACACCCATACGGATAAAATTTCTCAATATGAAAACCTTTTTTATTGTAGAACTTGAGAAAATGTTTTCACATCAAAATATCTGATTATTTTTTTCTCTTGGTAAATCTAGAGTGAAGATGGATCTATGTTAATTTTGGGAAAAATAAAATCTTTTAACTTTATTTTTCTTTTCACTAGTTTTTTAAAAGGAGAACAATGAGATGTGCACAGGCGCAAACAAATATATTTCTATTACACTAGATTACTCAATTACATCATGTATTTATTATATTAATGAGATCCAACCATTTCTAAATTGAGGGATTGTTGTTGAGAAAATATCTCAACTGTCTAATCCACTGAACAAATTGATATCACCTATTTTCTAAAGGAAGTGTTATTTCCAAGTCCCCCCCCTTTAACGCTTAAATTATTACATAAGTCACAGATTACATATAAATCATATCAAGTCTAGTATGGTATTCATTAGCAATTATGTTCACTCTGGGATCTTGCAGACACTGTTGTTTTTTAATCAACGCATGAGCTACCACTTGATATTCATTTGAAGCATACCTACCTCTGACCATTATTGAGAAGCTTTGCAGAATTGACATTTCTTAACTACCCCGAAGAATAGTTGAGATATTTAATATCTCTATGGACAAGTTTCTATCCTAGTAGTATGCACCAAAATACACACTTTAAGTTATATAAGTAACATGTCTAGATACAAAGCTTATCCAACAATGAATTATGCAACTGAACTTTCTTCACACACACATATACACATTGATAACATCTAACTAATACTATAATTGATACTTGTTATAGAAACACATGAGAGGATCTGTATTAAATCCACTATTGTTTTCATGTGAGAAGTCCTCAATGTTGGCCTCTGACAAGTATTTAATGGAAGCAATGTTAGCCAATTCCTTTAATTTTTCATTTAAGATGACTCTGACACTAGTTTTACAATTGAATGTTGTGTATCCATGTTTTCAATAGTAAAAAAATTCTACTAAGTTCCTATTTTTATTGACTCTCCCCTTTGAGAATAATGTCATCTCATCCTGTGAGTTGTACTCTGTGTTGTTTGATTTCATCCTCTTCTCTTATGTTAAGAGTGTTGCAGTCATTTCATCTAAGGAGAGGAAAGCCTAGTTAAGGTAAATATGGAATTATCATAATTTTACGATAAGTTATTTTAAAAAATAGCCTTAGCATCTTCTTCTTCTATTTTTACTTCAATTTCCTTCAACTGCCTTATGATTGATTTTAGACCATTTATGTGTGTAGAAAATGATACACCATTATGTATTTTGATTTTGAATAATTGCAATTTCAAAGATAACTTTGCATTCATGACCTTTCCCCAAATATCTTCCTTTAGTGTTCCCATATTTGTGAAGAGGACTTTCCTAAGTCTATATGGTGAAGTTGTGAATCTGACAAAGATAATCCTATAATAGACTTAGCTCTTTCTTCCCTTTTCCACCATTCAACTATTTTTTTTTTTTTATCTTGGGGTGCTAGTTCGAATATTTTTAATAAGATCCACATGATTTAATGCATCAAATTAATTTGGACTTTCACATTATAGCTAGAGAAGTTTGACCCATTGAATTTTTCAACAACTATTTGCTCCATGTTTAAAAAATAAATAAATAAATAGTTACTGGAAAATTATTACCTCATCCTTCACAAATATGGAACAATAAGAAAAGTTGTAAATTCCCTGAAGCTGACATGGGCAATAGATATTGTAGAAATTCCTTGTAGATTGAAACTGCTTATGTAATTTTCTAAAACAATGTACTTGAATATACTCTACTTATGAGTGGAAATAATTAATCGATCGTGAAATCATGAAGTATACAAGACAAATAATTCAATCAATACATTACAGAATGATTTCCTTGAGAAAGCCACAACTAAAAACCCCTTTTATCTGTATATTGCATTAATTATAAAATATGAGAAGATTACAATGCTTTTCTCAAGCCCGAACAACCTATGCACTATCTCTATCTTCCTTATTGCTTCCTAGACATGACTATGCCAATACTTCACCAATTTTTTTCTTACCCAAGTCCATATTTCATTGTGTTTTTCAATGAGGAATTAGGCCCCTATTTAATAGGAATTTTTCTCCATTGGATTAAGCACTTCCTTTAGGATCTTTGTCTGATTGCTTGCGCCATCTATACAATTCGGATAATTATACAACTGACAGTACACAACCCTTGAACTCCAGTATCAATTGCGTAAGTCTCATATCTGACATGCATGAGCTATTTATGACTGAATTATCAGTTAATTGGTTGAACACATGAAGAAACACTCCATTGTCTGACCTCCTACTATTTACACCATCATTTGGAACTAATTTAACTAAATTTAAATTAGATAAAGTAAATTAATTAATTAATTAAAACTCAAAATAAACTAGACCAGGGATCCTATAAAGTAGGAGACACTCTACATGGCTCAAGTTAGACCCAGAACTTGAATTAACTGAACTGACTAAGTCAAATTAACTTAGTAAACTTGTACAAGATATCTTATGATGTGCAATTACAATTTTAATCCTAATTTAATTCAAGGACAAAATTAATCTAGGAAGTTCTTGTCGCATTTTCAACACTCTCTCTTATCAATAAAGAGATTCACATCTATCTCGATCCAACACCTTTGGAATGTACTGCATACAACACCTCTCACTATTATTGTTTCTACTACGACATCTGCAATTAAAAAACATAAAAATAAAAAAACAACATGAATCAACTGTGTTTGCAATTGTCTACTAAGAAAACTATGTTGTTGTTCACTCTGCTATTAAGCCTCCTACTCTGATATCAACTCTTCTCTGCACTCCTCAATATCTGACTGACATTGATCCCTATGTACTAGGAAAAGTGTGTTATTGCTAACTCTATTATTGAGCCTCCTGCTCTGATGTGAACAATTCTTTACACTCCTCAGTATATGATTGATATTGATCCTCCTAATACTAAATATTGTGCCCCCCCCCCGGCCCCCGTAGAAAGGTAATAATCCATGAGACAAAAAACACCCTCATTGGACCTTGCCCAAATTCCTACAACTCTTGGGATTATTTCTTCACATCATCGCACTTCACACCTAGAGGTATGGCTACACGTTATCCCTCTTCCCATTTAACTCGAACTCTCCTCCTACTAGAGGTCTATGCTTTAGCAGGTGTCTCCACCCTTCCTCCTATCTACTTCTCCATTTGTGGTTGCTCCACAACTTTCTGAGGCTTCTTTTGAAGATTCATGTCGAGAGGTCTAGCATGCTCCCTCTCAACCACCAAAACTCTAGTCTTTTCGTTACTCCTCAAAGCTTTGCATGCATGAGCTAAACTTGATCTGCTTATACTGTTGTTGCCACTCTTCTGTTGTTTCTTCTGCACTATTTCTCTAGCTACTGCTATAATGAGTATGATCTCCCTAGATCATGAAGTACTAAATTCCATAGGGATGCTCCCTCTGAGTCTCGATCTCCCCATGGGAAATCCCTGTGCCCCTCAATCTACCAATATCAATGATCAAAACTCCTTTTTGTGCAATTAAACATTGGCGCATTGATCTGCCCACTAGCAACCTTTTTACTCCATTAAGACATTTTCACAGAGGGTCACTTGGATCTGCCTTAAACTAGAGCTCCATCAATCGGCAATTTGAAATTCTTTGTCTAATGTGAATCCTGCTCTGCTAGTGGTTCCTACTCTGGTACCATGTAGAAAGCCCTTGTAGATTCAAACTGCTTATGTAATTTTCTAAAGAAAAAGACTTGAATATATTCTACTCATTAGTGGAGAAAATTAATCGATCAATAAATCACGAAGCACACAAGAGAAATAATTCAACCAACACATTACACAATGATTTCCTAGGGAAAGCCACAATTAAAAACCCCTACTATCTGTATATTGCATTAGTGAGAAAATATGAGAATATTACAATGCTTTTCTCAAGCCCTAGAAACCTATGCACTATCTCTATTTGTCTCACTGATTTCTAGACAAGCCTAGGCCAATACTTAACCAATTTTTTTCTTTCCCAAGTCCCTATTTCCTTATGTTTTTTAATGAGGAATTATGCCCTTATTTAATAGGAATTTTTCTCCATTGGATTGCGCAGTTCCTTTAAAATCTTCCGTTGACAATTTGGATAATTATACAACTGATAGTACACTTCCCTTGAACTCCAATCTCAATTAGGTAACTCCCAAATTTGTCATGCATGAGGGAATTATGACTGAATTATTAGTTAACTAGTTGAACACATGAAGGAACACCCCACTATCTGACCTCCTACTAGTTCTTCCATTAGATGGAACTAGTTTATCCAACTTTAACACAGATATACTGAATTAATTAATTACAACTCCAAATAAACTCAATCAAGGCTCTTATAAATTAGGAGACACTCTACATAACTCAAGTTAGACCCACAAATTGAATTAACTGAACCAACTAAGTCATTAAGTTAGATAACTTGCACAAGTTGTCTTGTGATGTGGAATTACAATTTTTCTCCTAATTTAATTGAAGGACAAAACTAATTTAGGAATTTCTTGCTACATTTTCAACATACACATTGGGCAATGTCAATGAATTGAAGGAAGACCCCACCTTGATTTTCTATGAATTCCAAAGGAAAACCCCACCTGTCCTTGTGGTCATTCTTTAGAACAATATCTAATTCATTGAATACTACAGAAAACTAATAAGAAGCCACCAATTTACCTTATGACCATTCTTCACTTTAGCCACTTTGGAAATCTCACTAACACTCTACGTACACCTAAGATCGACTACTCTTATGACCGATCCAGTGACTGATATACCTTCCAATACTTTCAACTAGTTGAATGACAAAGTATGGGAGTGGTCTCTAGCTCTATACAGGAACAAGCTCCAACATATATGTTACACCCTCGATTCAAACAAACATCAATTTGGGGCACACCATCAATGTCTGTGCGGAAGACAAAAGATCTCTAAGAGATATGAATGAGAAAGGGATCCGAGATCGATCACCACAGTCCATATGTTTTGCCTCTGGTCTACAATCAAAGAACACACATAACCACTTAAACAACGACATCACATGGACTGAGATTAAAATTTCTCAAACAGTTCTCCTTCTCTGCCACGACACAGGCCACTGGCTTGTGTTGCCCAGCCCCAGATTGAACGTGTTCCTCTCACATCTTTCTAAGTTATGATACCAAGAAGAATAACAGTGAGATGTTCACACACACAAACAAATATATTTTCTTTTACATTGAATTACTCAAATACATCATGTATTTATTGTATTACTGAGATCCAACCATTTCTAAAATGAGGGATTATTGTTGAGAAAATATTTCAACTATCCAATCCACTCAACAAACTAGTCTTACCTATTTTCCAACGTAAGAGTTTTTTCCGTGTTTTCTTTATATAAAACTATGTTTTTTTTTCCTTTTTTGGTTGTAGTTCACGAATACCTTGGTCAAGGGGTGGTCGCTACATCCACGGAAAAATATGGATTGATCAACCCCAAAGGTAATCTAGCCCCGTGGCACACTAGCAAGGCCTAACGCCAAGAGCTTCGGGCAAAATGGACCCTGTGACTTCCCGAATGGCGAGGCACTAATTTTGACCATCTAAGCTAACCCTTGAGACTTATATAAAACTATGTTATCTTAAATGGATATTAAAATATTTTATTTATAACTCATACTAATTTTTTTATTTTTCTTAGCTATTACATTTCAATTCAATATAAAACAAAATCCATATTAAATAATATTAATAATCTTATTTATACATGTAATCTGTGAACTCCATATGAAATACTAAAGCATATTTCCCTCACACTATTTTTTTTTTTACCATAACACTGTAAAATTGATATAAAATTAATGTGGAAAATTGATATAAAATTAATGTGGAAATTGAAATATATTATCTATGCCTCACATGTAATCTCTATGTTATTGTTTTTTTTATTTATGGTTGAAATGAAATCAAATCTAACCTTTCAACGTCAAACCTTTCGTCAAGTTTACATCCAAAAGAAATTAGCGTCTTAAATGATTTCATACCTCTCAACAATAAAGGGATATCGCATTAAAATGACAATATCAATAAATTGACAATACGAGGACCGAGAATTAAAATGAATTTTAAATAAAAATTATAATAGCTAAAAAGTCAATAAATGTTATCAAAAATACTATTAGCTAAAATCTCAGTAAATGTTATTAGAATTTTAGGAACACTATGGTTAATAAAATTGAAAACCAATTTTGACATTTTATAAACAACATAAAAAACATGGCATTTCAATTGAAAATTCTGTTATTTATTTTTATGGAAAAAAGTGATAAGTGACTAAACCATCACCTTTATAGTACGAGAAGGAGATATAATGAGTACGTGTTTTATTTTTATGATTTTATTTTTCATTAAACATCTTCTTGCTCTTTTACTTGTAATTTGTTTTTGGATCTATAGAGTATTAATGCTAGTAAGGTTTTTTTGGTATAATGATTTGTAAATAAGGGTTTTTATGGCTTATTTGTTTCGCCAAGATGTATATTCGGTAAATTTAAAATTTAAATATGTCAATTAAATATTTATATCTTCTTAATGGCTTGTAAGACATTTAAACTCTATAAAATTGAGGAACAAGACTATTAATTGGAATTTACAAAACTATTTTATCTTTTTGAAATATATTTACATATTTGGTTTTCAGGCTATATCTATTGTATTATTTATTTTTTGTCACCAATTATGAACATAGTGATTTACTATGATTCCCTACTTCAAGGCTTGGCTCTTTGATGGTTTCCTTGCATTGCATTAACATGTCAACTGAGTTACACACTTCAACATTGTATGTAGCAAATTCTTATATTCACCCTACTATGTGATTCTCAAATCAATGATCAAATTATTTCTCTATTAATGTCCTACACTCTCTTACAACTTCCATAAGTATTTCCAAGGCTGAGGTGCAAGTGATAACGTTACACTCAATTGATAGCTTGTAGTCATATTTTTCTACCACGGGATGTTTGGATAACAAAAAAAATAACAACTCAATGAGTCTTCACGTTCCATAGGGAGATCTCACCTCCAAGTTCCATTTACATAAAATCAAGCCTCATCATAACTAAATACATACACATGTATAATTTCATTCATTTCTTTGGTGTGATTCACCTCAAGGGTTCATTTATATTGTTAATATTAAGTGGAGAACTATGAATGAAGCTTTAATTGATAAATATCATATAATTCATAGTGCCTTCATAAGGTATTAGCATATTTCACATAAATCCATCTTTCCTTGTTTCCTATAATTTTAATTGAAATCAAATTAAACTTAAATATCGTCAAGTGAATACACGTGAGATGGAAAATAATTATAAACAATGCACACACCTGTGATATGGCTTCAAAATGCATGGGATATTAGATAATTATACATCATTACTCATTAATTCCCTACAATCTCTTACAACTCCTATAATTGTTTTCAAGGACGAGATTGAAGTGATAGATGTTGCACTCTATTACCCTCTTGTATTAATTTTTTTTTGTAATATGAAATTTTGGATAATAGAACAAAAGAAAATGAGTTGAACGAGTCTTGATTTTCCATTCTTACATCTAGCCTCCATGCTCCGTATGCATAAACTCAAGCCTAGACATAAGTAATTACTTATATATGTATAATGCCAATCATTTGTTTTGGGGTAAGTCATTTCCATGGTTTAATTATATACTTAGGCTTCAACTCATATTTTTAAAACAAGGAAAATATCATTTATGCATATATTTTCCTTTTATAAAATGGAGTACTACAAATAAATATCTCAATGATAGTATGGAGTTCATAATGCCTTGAAAAGGGATTGTCATGTCTCATGCAAAACCATCCTTCCAAGTTTCCTGAAATTGAACTCTAATCCAACTTTAACATCATCAAGTGGACACATATAAGATGGAAATTAAATAAAACATACACTTACATTAATATATCAGATGATTTCAAAATGCACATGAGATGAGATAATTTCACAACATGATAAAAGATATGAACCATGATCAACCCATATCATATGGATTATAAGATGAATAGAATGAAATGGGATTGGATTGAACAATGTATCACTAGACTTCATGACCAATCAAAATATGGCCCAAACATCCATGACACACAAAACAAACATTTATTTCATCTCAAGGAAATAATGGTAACCTTTCGAGGTATGTGCATCTTGTGCAACCTCTCTTTGTGTGTGTGTGTGTGTGTGTGTGTATGTGTGTGTGTGTGTGTGTATAAGAAGAAAAGAACTCACCCAAGAGTTTTCTATCGTATATGACCTGCATGCATCTCCCTTATAGCCTTCAACTCCTTGTTGGTTATGTAGTTAATTTTATAAATGGATTACTACATCAATGCTTATGTGTCACTAGGTTTTTGGATCTCAATAGGGTAACCTTTAGGGAAAATCCTTAAGAATTGAATGGTTGACAGTATCGAGCTACAATGAAACTCGCACTAGAGGAAATTTCAGCCTAAAATTTGCTCCGTAAGGAAACATAATAAAATAAAAGTTATAAATTTTGGAGGGGAAAGAAGAAAAATATATTTTTTTTAATTTTATTTTTGGCTTATCTCCTTATATGCTTACTCAAATTTCAATTGTATACACTTGTTGGATACATAATAAAATTCCACATCCAATAAGTACCCATTAGCCATACTTCTAAGAAGACCCATACTGATTAAAATTGAAGATACATTAAAAAATAGTGTTCAACATGTTTTTTCATGTATCTTCAATTTTTAGCGATGTAGTTCTTCTCATAATTATTTGCAAATGGTACTAATTGGATGTGGAATTTAATTCCACATCCAGCGAGTGCCTACACTTGAAATTTGAGTAAACCTATAAGGAGATAAACAAAAAATACAAATAAAAAAAGTATTTTTTTTTATTTTCCCTCCAAGATATTTACATGTACCTCTTTTTAAATTTAAAGGATTTTGATTGGTTTACATATTATGTACGTGAGAATTTCATGGGCACTTTTACGCTAAAATTTCCTCTAATGAGCTGGTTTTATGGTGATTAAACAATTTACTTACAAGCTCTCGTTTGTATTCCCCCAATTCACTAAGAAGAGTTAACATGAAAGCATGGAGATTGACATTTCATTTCTATTTTGTCATTTTCTCTCCTATTTTGATTTATATTCCTCATTTTTTTTTTCCTCTCTCTTGTTTTATTTAATTTTCCATAATTTGTTACATAGTTTGTTATATTTTCATCTAACTTCCGTTCATTGTTGAATTTCTCTTATAGGTACTAAGTCGTAGAATTCTCAGTTATGTTTGGGTCCATTTTGTATTATACCTCCCCAAAAAGGGTCTTTTGTTCTAAAAAACCATTAGGAGATTATCTAAATCAATGTGCCTTCTATATTCTTCTATATAACATGGCTCTAACTCTAGCTCTTTGCTACAACTATGAATCTATCTTTCGTTTCTAGATTTTTTCCCCGCTATGGATCTAACTCTAGTTCATGGCTTCGTTGTTCATCTAGTATAGAAGCCTATGCACTAACTCTCAAACTTGATAAATATTTAGATTCAAATTTATTACTCAATATTCATTCTTATCTTTAGTGTCAATGTATCTTAGTTTCTTATAATTGGAGATGGCTTGTATCATCATCCTTTAAAATCTAGGTTGAAGGTCTTTTCTTCTTAATTCAATTCACAAAAAGCATATCCCATCATTCAATAAACCTACAAGAGGATGTAGGTGGTTCTCCCCTTTTATAAAAAATAATGAATTATAACATGAAATCATTCTCTACTACTACGCATACTTGGGTAACAATCCATCTCTAGAATAGTGTCAATCAAATCACATCCTCTATGTACATCACATTCTTCATGAATTATACAACATATGGTTTTCTTTTGCAGATCTCATGGAGTTCCAAGGAACCCCTAAGGTCATTAACCTTTGTGAACCAATCTCCAACACATTTCCAAGAAGGGAATGTTCCTTTTGAAGTTCAACTATGAAACTCCATAGAGGCAGTCCTTAATATTAACATCAATCTACCATCCACATGTCGATAACATAGATCTTTTTTGCCACTACAACCCCTTAGATAAGCTTTTCTCATTAGGTAGTTTATTTAATGAATTATTTATATTTTAATCTTCATTTTCCACACTTCTTTTAGCAATCAATTTCTTAAGCTAGATTTCTTATACGTAGACTCCAATACTATACTTCCTAATGTCCATACAATTTGTAGTGATATAAAAAATTAATGGAAGTCTTGTATGGACATTTTTGAAATTCTCTTTCTTCCAATGTTTATATAGTTGTTGTTAGTTTTTGGGAGTTCTCTTTGCACTCCTCCTTTTGAAAACAAATTGGCTTGTGAATTATGTGTTACTTCTTCCAACAAGATACCACCTCATGGCCTTTCCTCTCATCTAATGAACATAACACTAAGTACCAATAACTAGCAATATTATGGTGACCTCTCCTTTTTCTAATGAAAAATAAGGACATCCTACATAATGCATACCTAATGGTATTTTTTTTTATCCAATTGATGTGCTTTCCATTTCCTCTAAGTGTTCATAATGGGAGTTTCAGGAAAAACAACCCTAAAAAAAATTACTATCAAAATCAATTTTACACGAACCAATGACATTTTAGATAGCGACATCATGCCCACTAGTCGAGTTGATATTATCTAAATTAAAAATACTCATGTGTTACATTCTAAATAGTAGATAAAAACCTATTGATAACCTTCGTAATGTTGCAAATAAAATACTGATAGTTAGAAAAGTACATATAAATTAAGTTTAGACATAATATATATGTACTCCTAAAAAAATTATTTTAAATATATAAAGATATAAAACTAATATAAAATTCAAGAATATTAATTACATATATTACCACATAATTATTACACTCACATCCCACATTTTTTAGCCAATTTAATATAATATACTAATATATGATAATATAGTCATATATAAAGTATAGTTTACCACATTGTGTAGTATATGGACACAATTCACTTATTAGTCAAATTAATATAATATAATATATTATATTAATTTGATTAATATGTATATTCCATTATATGTTGGATATTCCATATATCAGCTTGATTAATATATGGGTGTTCATGTGTGGCTACATGGATTGTGGCTACATGGATTGGGTCCATATATTATATTTAATTAATAGATGAAATGTGTAGTATATTATGTATTGCACATATTAAATTAAGTTAATACATGGAGTAATAGTTTATTTCAAATATGTGTGTGTTAAATTACTAGATGGATTTCATCTAGAGGGCCTATCAATTCTTTAAATTTTCCAAATACTAAATATGGTAAAGTTTAATGCTAGGAGAAAGGATTGACTAGAGGAGGATTTGGTGGAATTTGAGCCCATGAATTGGGAACATGTCAATATACATGGACCTTTCTCCATAACTCGAGCTATGATGGCCTGTGGTTTGATTTCTTCAAGCAGATCTTAAGGGGGGATTGTATTTGCACCATTACATGGAGGTAAGGTGGAAAAACTACCTCCATGGAGTTAAAGTGGTGAAAGCTCATTCATTATTTCAAACTAAGTTCCATGTTAAGTCAATCGGCCTATTGTGGTATCACCCCATGATAGTTTAGAAGCCCTACTCATTTTCAATCCTTTGAAGGAAATACAGATTCAAAATACTCTGTAGTAGGTAGAAAGATCATGGGGGTAAAATATAGGAATCAAAGGTGAGTGTGGTGGTTAGTTAAGACCTAGACATATGTGAAGTTCCAAAGGCATTGGAGAAGGTCGTGGTGGGGAAATTTAGTGGAAAATTCCTGTTTTCAGAGGCTTTAAAGGGATGGGTGGTGCAAAAGTGGGAGAAATGGTTAGTATATTACCCTTCTTATATCATTTTAACTCAAGGATTTGTTGCCTTTTATTCAGAAAATATTTGGATAAGATTTTGGATTCTAATTGGTTATGGGAACCATTAAAGCTTGTCTTGAAAAAATGGTAGATGATTTTGATCCTATTAGGAACCACATTTCAAAGAAGAAGGTCAAGGATCTACGAGGTCTACCATTGATGTACTAGAAAGAAAATATCCTCCAATCTCTAAGGAATGGAATAGGGATATTTCTAGGGTTGCAGTAGGATTTAGATTAAAGCAAGGATAGAATATTGGCAAGAGTCCATATGCATGTAGATTTGAAGGAGGGTTTGATTACAAAAGTTCAAACTCAAGAAGGGAAGAAATCCTAGATAAAAACAATTAATTATTAGAGGGTATGCTTTGGTTGTTTTGGGTGCCATGAGATTGGTCGTGTCATTATTTTATGTAGTAAGATATTGGCTACAAGCAAAGTAAATAAGTTTTGGGTTTAACAAAAATGAGTCACTTTTAGGAAAAAGAATTGGATTCTCATTCATCTTTTGCAGTTGACAAAGAGTTTGAGGATGTGGAGTTAGAATCTTAGGAAGAAAAGAGGATTCAAAGCAAACAATATGTTAAAAGATCATATTTGAGCAATCACAATTCTACATTTTCTAGTGAAAAAAACATATCTCAAGCTTGTGTTGTTTCCTTTATTCTAAAAATAAAAATTTTTCTTTATAAACATCCCTTTGAAAATAATACATTGCATAAAAACAATCATAAATATTATTTTTCTTTTCGTTACTTTTCCATTTTTTCCCTCTCCCTTATACTCTCCCTTATAGGTGTTTCTCCCAATTTTTTAGGAGTCAGAAGAGTTCAGAATCCTAAGAAAAAATGCCAAACAAAACTATAAATCACATTGATATGGCACATGTCAATATTTTATTATTTAACGTGAATTTCAGGAATTCTGAATTCATACGGACGATGGCATGAAAGTTGCAACATAGAAGCTTCACATCTAGGAAAAAGAAAAAACACGATAAATGTTCTCGATATTTTCAGACATACCTTAACAATGGCCACATGTAACAACGGGCCTCTGAGACAAATGGAAATGTTAAAAAACCAATCCATTTAAATTTAATAATTATTTGGGGTTTCACTATTTGTTTTGGAGTTTTTTTTATTTGTTTTTTTGGCTCACAATCATTGGTCATGTAACTCTTTTATGTTCCTTTATGTTAATAGTGACTACAATTGAAAAGCAAAGTAATAAAAAAGATGTCATAAATTCCAGATGTAATTTTGTCTTTTTGGGTGAACTTACTCCAATGAAATACTGTCATTGTAACACTTGGTTTTAATAGCGATTACTAGTAAGAAATTACAAAAATAAAAAATTCCCTCTATATTTCTGTATGAGAGAGTTGCTTTTTTTTAACATTACATTTAAAATAATAAAATAACACTTGTATTAAAAAATTGAAAAGCAATAATAACAAAAAAAATATCAATGTCAATTATGAATAAAATATTTTAATTTTCACTTTAATTTTACATCAACTTCATATAGAGAGAAAATAATCGAAAATAAATATATATTTTTCTTTAGTGTCATTCATAAATAAAATATTTAAATGTCCATGTTATATCGACTTTTTAATATGCATGTTGATCATTTCATATATATATATATATATATATATATATATAATCTTTTAAAATACAAAGATGACATGTAACATTTTAAAGAATATTATTAACAAAAAAATATATAATTCAATGTATGTGTATATATACGAGCATAGATGTTTTGAAATGACAACAAAAATCCCAGTTTTAATTTGTCCTTGAATTTAACTATGAATTAAATTTGAATTCTATTCTCATAGCAACTTAAAAGAGTTAAATTAAGTTTATTAAACTTACTTAACTTTGGAAATTCGAGTTGCAAGTCAAGTATATGTTATCCCTACTTTGTAGGAGTCCTGTGTGAGTTAATTGTGAGTTGTAAACTAGAAGACTCAGTTTCATGAGTCAGCTCAGTTAAATTAGTTCTCAAACTAATTGAGAGAACTAATAGTGAGTTAACAGTCAATGGTGTCACTAATGAACTCCACAAGTGCTACTCTAGTTAACTGAATATTTACTCATCAAAAACTCATGCATGTCAATTCTGAGAAGGACCCAGTTGAGACTAGAGTGCAAGGACAATGTACTATTTGTTTTAGATTTCTCTGAGTTGCACCGATAGTGCATGCAATCATGAACTGATCCTTAAGGGATTGCATAGTTTTTATAGACTTTATTTCCCTTTAAATACAAGCTATCCTTCATAGGAATCACACATTAGAATAAAGACTTGGAGAGCTTTTGAATTGGCTAAGATTTGGCCTTGAGCTTGATTATGAGTTGGAGATTGAATTTTCTGAGTGTTGAGATTGTTCTTGAGAGAACAAACATTTTAATTTCATATTGATTTTCCGAATAAATACAAAACAAATAGTGGGGTTTTGAGTTGTGGCTTTCCCCAGATATTTGTTGTGTTATGTGCCTCTGGTTCTCCTCCTCTATTGATTATTTTTTGATCGATGTTTATGGCCTTCTGTTGTAAATAGTAGAAGTATATTCTTATCTCTTTCTTTAGCAAATTACATTAGCTTGTGCATCTACAAGATTTTCTACATTGTATCAGAGCAAGATTCTTTTTTGGCCCGAGAGTTGCAGAGAAGATCTGAGAATTTATGTGAAAACTTTTTAGAAACAAATTTCAGATATGGATTCCTTGGGACAAAATACCCAAATTCAAAAAAACAATCAACGAAATCGGAGTTCGAATGAGGGAGATATCACTGATTTAAAATCAGTTCTATAGAGGAGATTTCAAAGTTTTGAGTTTTTGGGTTATAGGTGAAAGTCGAATTTTCAATACATACTTTAGGATTGGTAGATGACTTTCCATGGGTTGAGGATTGATTATGCCATGGAAGGAAGATTGAATCTCATAGCCTGGAGGGATAGGATGGGGGTTGTGTTAGAGGAAAATGGTTTGACGCAATTTGTTGAACAAGCAATTCCTAAGCCAACAACTACTGATGCACAAAACTTGACGAGTGGAAGAAATGTGTGGTGAAGGCAAGGTGGATAATCCTTGAGGGAGTTTGAGATCATATTGTCTCGAGTCTCCATGGAAAGGAAACCCCGCATGCTATGTGGAAAACATTGACAAACTTGTATCAGAATAGCAATAATCAAAGGAAGTTGGCACTCAAGGATAAACCTCATAAAATCAAGATGGAGAAAGGCGAGATGATTCCAAAGTACTTGACCAAATTCACTCATTGTCGCAATGAACTTGGAAGTATTGGAATCATAGTTTCCAAGAGAAATAATAGGAGCATAGTAGGGGCAACAAAGGCGATGTTGCATGATCAGGGCCTACCACTACACTTGAGGGATGAGGCATGCAACACAATGGTTTATGTTCAGAACCATAGCCCACATTAGATACTTGAAATGAAGACACTAGAGGAGGCTTATTCCGGTAAGATGCTAGATGTTGGTCACTTTAGGATTTTTTGGTCATTGGTTTATTGCCATGTGACCAAGTATGCACAAAAGATGCTTGAGCCAATAGTATATTTAGGGATCTTTGTGGGGTACATTGATACAACCCACAACTACTGGGTGTACATGTCGACTAGTCGGATGACAGTGGTTCAGAGGGATATCAAGTTCGATGAGGAGAAGGCCACGTGAGTATCCCTTGAGAGAGATCTTGAGCTACATGTCGATGAGGAGCTTTTAGCTCCTAAGGTTGAGAGGCCTCAGATTGATGTGGATGAGCCACAAGCAGAGGTTCACAAAGTGGAGACATTCACTTAGGCAGAGTCTTCTAGAGAAGGAAGAAAGCGCACTAGAGAGGCTGATAGATTGTTGGATGATGCACGAGAGAATGTGGGAGCACCCTCTTCTCAACACAGATAGAGGAGGTCACCAGAGAGGTACACTGGATACATGGCACTTTATGGGCACATGTGTTGTGACAAAGCCATTTTCCTTTCAAGAAGCAGTGTAAGAGTTGGTTTGGGTTGATGCAATGGTGGAGGAGTATAACTCCATAGTTCGAAACAATGTTTGGGATGTGGTCCTGAGACAAGAGGATAAGTCGATTTTGACCTCCCGTTGGCTTTACAAGGTAAATCAAGTTGCAGATTGTAGTGTGGAGAAACATAAGGCTATATTTGTGCCCATGGCTTTCCACGGACAAAGGGGATTGACTATGATGAGACTTTTGCCCCTATTGCAAGGTACTCGTCAATAAAATCTATTTTGGCATTATCAAAACAAATGGGTTGGAAAATTCATCAAATGGATGTGAAGATTGCCTTCCTCAATGACATGATTGAGGAAAAGGTGTACACAGAGCATCCCAAAGGTTTTGAAACCTTGTACTGTGATTTGCATGTGTGCCGACTCAAGAGAGCATTGTATGGGCTGAAGCAATCACCTTGTGGTTGGTATACCAGGATCGATAGCTACTTCACTAAGTTGGGCTTCACTAAGAGTGAAGTGGATGCGAACCTATATCACATAGGGGTGGGAGGTAAGTTGTTGATAATTTTACTTTATGTAGATGATCTTATACTAACAAGTGATGAAAAGCTCATGAAATCTTGCAAGGAGGACCTTGCTAGAGAGTTTGAGATGAAGGACATGGGGCTCATGCATTACTTTCTTGGCATAAATTTATGGCAAGGAGATGGGGAGTTGCTTGTATCTCAGGGAAAGTATGCCAACGAGAAACTGAGGAGATTCAGTATGGAAAGCAATAAACCCATGCAGACACCTCTAGCTGGTAACTGGAGGAAGGAGGATGCCACTTCAGGGGAAGTAGTGTAAGCTACTGTTTACTGGCAGCTTATGGGCTCACTCATGTACTTGGTGAACACACGACAGGAAGAGCACATCACGATGGATCTTCAGTATTGGGTTAGCGACAATTTCTTGGTACAGTAGGAAATAGAGATCGGTTGCACTCAGTTTGGCAGAGGCAGGGTACATGGCTACAAGTGAGGGAGCAAGTGAGACTATCTGGATGAGGAAGATCCTGGTTGTTTTGTTTTGTCAGCAGATGGATCTCACAGTGATTTATTGTGATAATCACAGTTGTATCAAACTCTTTGAAAATCCATTCTTTCATGATCGGTCCAAGAATATTGATATTCGGTATCATCATCAGAGAGATTGTGTATTGAGGCAGATCATGTTATTAGATTACATTCCCACAAAGGAGAAAGACGCTGACATCTTGGCAAAGGCATTGTCAAGATGTAAATTAAAGTTTCACAGAGATAGGATCAAGGTAGTTGATAATCCCTTTCTTGTTGAGAGGGAGTGCTGAGAAATGGCAACAAGAAATTATAGTCTAAATTGTCCTTGAATTAAGCTGTGAATTATATTCGAATTCTATTCTCATATCAACTTAAAATAGTTAAATTGAGTTTATTAAACTTACTTAACTTAGGAAATTCGAGTTGGAAGTCTTTTGGAAGTCATGTATATGTTCTCCCTACTTTTTAGGAGTCCAGTGTGATTTAATTATGAGTTGTAAAGTAGAATACTTAGTTTCATGAGTCAGTTGAGTTAAATTAGTTCTCAAACTGATGAGAGAACTAATAGTGAGTTGACAGTCAGTAGTGTCACCAATGAACTTCACCAGTGCTTCTCTAGTTAACTCAATATTTACTCATAAGAAATTCATGCGTGTTGATTTTAAGAAAGCTCCAGTTTATGCTAGAGTGCAGGGACAATGTACTATTTGTTTTAGGATTTTCTAACTTGCACTGATAATGCACAAAATCAAGAACTGATCCTTAAGGGATTGCACAATTTTTAGAGGCTTTATTTCCCTTTAAATACAAGCTATCCTTCATAGAAATTACACATTGGAATAGAAACTTGGAGAGCTTGTGAATTGGCTAAGCTTTGGCCTTGAGCTTGCTTATGAGTTGGAGATTGAATTTGCTGAGTGTTGGGATTGTTCTTCAGAGAACGAACATTGTAATTTCATCTTGATTTTCCAGATTAGTACAAAACAAATAGTGGGGTTTTGAGTTGTGGATTTCCCCGGATGTTTATTGTGTTATGTGCCTTTGATTCTCTTCCTCTATTAATTATTGTTTACTCAATAATTATGGGCTTCTACATAGATCCATCTCAATTTCGAATTTATCAAACACTCAGATACATCAGATTTCTCAAGATGCAAACCTTTTTTATTGCAAAACTTGAAGAGATGTTTTCATCTAGAAATATTTGGTGTAGGTTTTAACCCCGTACAGAAATTACCTCATACGAATTCTAAAAACAGAAAATAAACAATGGCGAGAGCATAACGCATAAAACAAATATACACAGAGATTTTCTCCTAGCTCCCAAAACTGGGACTACTAGATTGATTTTCATTATTTTCCTTTCAATGTTACAATACATATATATACATACTGAAGCATCCATAAACGCGAATCCATTAACCTTGGATTAGAACATAACCATAGTTCCCTTGATCATATCTACAAAATACGACGGACTAAAATCCATGTGTGAAATCCATACACAAAACCATAGGTAGGTCTGCCGACCTAATATAGGTTCCACAAATTTATAGGTCCCCAGATATTTATTGTGTTTTGTGCCTTTGATTCTCTTCCTCTATTGATTATTATTTGCTCAATGTTTATGGGCTTCTTATCTAAAGAGTAGAAATAAATTCTTGTATCTTTCTTTAGCAATTTGAATAAACATGTGAATCTACAAAAATTTCTACATAGATCCATCTCAATTTCTGATTTATCAAACACTCACATAGATAAAATTTCTGAATATGCAAACCTTATTAATTGCAAAACTTGAAGAAGTGTTTGCACTTGGAAATATTTGGTGTAGGTTTTAATCTCGTACAGTAATTACCTGCATACAAATTCTAAAAACAAAAAATAAACAATGACGAGAGAATAGTACATAAAACAACAGAGATTTTCCCCTAAATCCCAAAACTGGGACTACCAGATTGATTTTTCATTATTTTCCTTTCAATGTTACTATATATATATATATATATATATGCCAAAACATTCATAAACCCCAATGCATTAACCTTGGATTAGAACATAATCGTAGTTCCCTTAACCAGATCTACAAAATACCATGGACCGAAAACCATGTGTGAAATCCATACATAAAACCATAGGTAGGTCTGCTGACCTAATATAGGGTCCACAATTTTTTCTCGTGGAGTGCTGCTCCGGACCTCGTAGAGGGGGGCTCCACCCCCCACTGGCCCAACGAAGGGGGGCTCCACCCTCCACTGACCCTAGCTTAGGTACTAGATCTAGTCTTGAAAAGAATATAACACAACTAAACATTTGGTTCTTTCTTGCTCTTAGTAAATCTAGAATTAAGATGTATCTATATTCATTTTGAACAAACATTCTTTTTATTAATTTTTTTATAAAATTATGTTGTTTTTTAAAATAAAATAAATATTAAAAATAAATTTTTATATTTAATACATAATTTTTTGGGTGTTAAATATTAAATCTCAATTCAAATAAAATAAATTACACATTAAATAATATTAATAATCTTATATTTACGTGTGATCTGTGAACTCCATATAAAGTACTAAATGAATTGCATATTTCTTTTTAATATTTTTAACTAAGATATAAAGTTAAAATGAAAATCTAGAATATATTATTTATCGCTATTTTATTTAGGGTTGAAATAGAATCAAACGTCTTAACATCAAACTTTAAATCTATATAAAATTAAGATAAAAATCCAAATATATTATTTATTGCTATTTTATTTAGGATTGAAATAAAAGGAGTTGTCTATAATGCGATTTTTTGGAGATTCCGGTGACAGAATCTGGCGGAAGAAATGAGGTTAAATCTTTATTTTTAGCAGTTAAAATGGTTTTTTAACTGCATATTTGGATTCAGCGCCCTGAAAAACCCCTGGGAACCATTGATTGTGTAGAAACTAGCTGTCAAACTTGGGATTCCAATGAATTGCTGCTGGATTTTGACCGGAAAAATCCGCCGGAAAGACTTTCAAAAAGTCTCGTTATAGACTACTGCGAAATAAAATCAAATCTCTCCGCATCAAACCTTTTCTCAAATTTACACGGATGAAAAAATTAGCATCTTAAATGATTTGATCTCACTGCAGTAGGTGGACCCAGAATTAAAATGGATTTTAAATTAAAAAGTCAATAAATGTTATAAAAATACGAAGAACTCAATAAATGTTATCAGAAATTTAGGATCACTTCCTTTAATCTTCTATTTTATTTATATCTTACTGATGCAATTACGTAAGCGCTTTTGCAATATTTGTTGTCTTTAAGCAAAGATTCCACAGAGAAACATCGCTTTTACAGTTTCATACATTCCACATCGCCGGGACAGTTTTCGTATATACTACCGGTGCGTCAGCACTGATCGTGACGGTAGTGATATTGGTTTCGTGCCTTCATCGCGCTGAAGCCTCCAGATGCGATCCGGCACCGCGTCCATGCGTATTAAATTCAGCGGTTTTCGATCATTCATTCGGACAGCGAAAAGAAAGGGTAAACTAGTTGAGAAGGCCGAGAGTCCGCAAGATATTTGTAAAGAAAGTTGTCTGCAACTTTTTCCTTTCCGGAGTGTAGTAAAATGGCGTCCTCAGGGGAACTACAATATAGCAAGCCTCATGTTCTCGTGATCCCTTGTCCGGCACAGGGCCATATCAACCCAATGCTAGTATTTGCGAAGAGGCTCGCCTCTAAACAAATGATGGTCACGTTTGTGATGACCGAAGAAAAGCGTGAGCGCATGTTACAGGCTCAAGATGCAGTGCCCGGGGTCTCAAACTCCCCTACGGAAGTTAAGTTCGACACAATTTCAGACGGACTTCCTGTGGATTTTGACCGGTCCAAGGACGGGGAAATGGTCCTCGATATGTTATGCAAGATGGGAGGATTCACATTAGCAAATCTCATAGAGAGGCTGAACACTCAAGGCAACAATATATCTTGCATTGTTTTCGATTCCTTGCTTTACTGGGTTCCGGATGTTGCAAAGAAGTTTAATATTCCTGTAGCTCTTTTCTGGACGCAATCGTCTGCAGTTTACTCCATCTATTACAATTTTAGGAAAGGACTGGGTATGTTTTCAGTTACCAAACCTGTATTATGTCCATATGTTCTTATTTATCTATGTCAATATAATAATTTTTCTTGTTTTCAGCCAACTTGCGGGATGAAACAGGTAAAACGGTGGACGCGATAGAAGTCCCAGGACTGCCGTTGCTGAACGTATCGGACTTGCCAACCTTTCTGCATCCTTCAAGTACCGATGAGTTCACGTTGCGATTAGTAATGGATCAGTTTAAGCCTCTTGCGGAGGCAACGTGGGTTCTGGGAAATTCGTTTTCCGAACTGGAATCGGATGAAATAAATTCAATGGAATCGATAGCTCCAATTCGGACTGTCGGTCCTCTCATACCCTCGGCTTTCTTGGATGGGCAGAATCCCGGAGACACAGACCCTGGGGCACACTTGTGGAAAACCACAAACTGCATGGATTGGCTTAATACGAAGGAACCCGCTAGCGTCGTGTATGTTTCCTTCGGAAGCTTGGCTGTTCTTACAAAAGAACAAATGCATGAGATAGCTCTTGGGCTGAGGGCCAGTGGATATTCTTTCCTATGGGTCGTTCGTCCACCTTACAACGGGGAAATTAATAGTGAAGAGAACTTGCCTGCGGGTTTCCTGAACGAAACCTCCGATCAAGGACTAGTCGTTCCATGGTGTCATCAGCTGCAAGTTCTTTCTCATGCGTCTGTCGGTGCTTTTATGACACACTGTGGATGGAATTCGACACTGGAAAGCCTCAGCCTCGGGATTCCCATGTTGGCTGTTCCTCAGTGGAGCGATCAGACAACTAATTCTTTCTACACTGCGGAGAAGTGGAAGGCAGGGATGCGATTGAATAAACGATCAGCAAACGGACTTGTAGGGAAGGAGGAAGTGGAAAAATGCATAAAGATCGTTATGGAAAGCCAACTCGGTGCTGAGCTGAGGAAAAACGCTTTACGGTGGAAGAAATTATCGAGGGAGGCAATGGTGAAAGGCGGTTCTTCCGATAGCAATATTCAAGAGTTTGTTGATGAGATTATTGGCAGAGCACGGTTATCTGCCTCGTCTGGGCCAGAATTTATTGTTTGAATTGGAAAATGTATAAAGATTGTTATGGAAGGCCATCTAGGTGCTGACCTGAGGAAAAATGCTTTGCAGTGGAAGAAATTATCAAAGGACGCAATGGTTAAGGGTGGTTCTTCCGACAAAATTATTCAAGAATTTTGTGAGAAGATTATTGACAGTCGTCTATAGTATTATGTTCTCCCAAGAGTTTAAAGCTGAGTTCATAGTTCATATTGGCCTGTTAGTATCTCAATCTTTCCTTTCTTGCATTCTGTCCATGGTTGTGATTTTCAATGGAAAGAAAAATTCCATATTGAATTCGATAGTCGATAAATAAGCTTGTAGGTTGGCTGAAACTTTTCACTTTATTTTGATGATTGGCTTTATCCTTCTCTGCCCTCTCTAATTAAATTTATTAGAAATTACCTCTTATTCTCGTAATCATTAGTTCCTAGAAATCACCTCTTATTCTCGTAACTCTTAGTTCCTGGGATTTATCTCTATTTAGTTCGTCGTTGCTTCTGTCTGTATTAACCTCATCCTCATTTCTATACATTCTCAAAGCTATTAAGTGCCCTCTCGCGAACCTACCTGTATAATTAAAAATGTTCTCATGTTCTCATACTTCTGAAATTGTTCTTAATCTTAGGGAAGGCTCCATTATAGACCCCTATGATATATGGATGCTCTGAATTAGAACACTCCATGCCCTAGTTGATAGTTCGCTCAAGTGTCTACGAACTTCTCTTATTAAGTCCAAGCCTCCAACCTTATGGAACGAAAACAAATGGCTTTCGTCCAAAAAAATGTATGAGTAGGCTTGTTAAATGAAATACAATATTTGAAAGCATATTCAACTTGCCTAGACCCATCAACCAAT
The DNA here is from genome assembly GCA_000404065.3 of Pinus taeda. Lineage (NCBI taxonomy): Eukaryota > Viridiplantae > Streptophyta > Pinopsida > Pinales > Pinaceae > Pinus > Pinus taeda. The sequence goes on from APFE030220592.1 coordinate 278,701, forward strand.
GACTGGGGCATATAGAGATGTTGTGAGGGTCGCATAGGACTTTTATAACAGATTTTCGGATAAGATGGAAAAACAGGAATAGCTATCAATAAAATATCCCAAAAACATGTAGAAGTAGATTTTTAAGCCCAAATCCTAATCCTAGCTACTCTAGAACACTAGTAAATTATTTATGTTAACAAAGTCATGTTGGCTTAGTATAGCATTTTGCTCAAATAGTGAAGGGGAAACTGAGCCCATACTAGGATTGGTTGCAAAGAAAATTTGACCCCTCTGTAGATAAATTTTCAATATTGAGATAATTGTGCATAAATTTGGAGAGAGTTTAATTATAATGAGAAAAAGAATAAACAAGCTCCTAACTTTGAAATGAAACCATCCATTTCCATTTTTCTAAGTGAGGACAATGACATTTTGATAGACCAACTAGCATAAAGGGAAAGACATGGATTACTAGATTAATTCCTACTATTTTTATAAGCGTGAAGGACAAGAGGATGAAGTAGTCCTTAATACTATGATGTATAGTTTTTTCTTTTATCTAAAAGAGGATGAAGTACTCCTTCAATACTATGATCTACAGTTTTTTCTTTTACCTTTAGTTGTCTAGAAAATGTAGATATGATATTTTAGTTTTAGTATTCTTGTATGAGACTTGTATTAAGCCAAAACTATTAATATTTAATATTTAATGGGTAATTTTTTTTATTTACTAAATGGCAAATTATTAAGAAAATTATGTTAATATAAATAGTTAATATAGTAATTAACTCTAAAATAAAAAAATAAAATTAACTAGCATTTGCACCAGATGTTGCAAAGGAAATGTCGTAAGGCATAAATTGAAGAAAGCAAATAGAGAAAAAAATACTTTGATAAAGAATAAAAATATATTAAAGACTCAAATCAATGCCCCATTAACTAGAACCACTTAGTAGACATTCCATATGAAATGGGCATATGATCCAAGAACATTGCTGCATAAGAGAGCCAATTAGTGAGCTAACATGAGTATAAATGGTTTCATATACTAAAATCCACAGGTCTAACAAATCTTGCTTAGCCATTTAAGATATAGAAGCTACCTTATTTAGCCATTTAAGATATAGAAGCTTCGAAACCTTTGTATATGAGCTATTGTCAAAGGACTGCCCTTATTACCATTAGTACCAAGCATTACCACTGAATTTCGAATTTTTTCAGGTTCGCCAAATTCCAAACCTGAAGGTTTCATCGAACCCTTGAGTTAGCTCCCCACAAAGTGGTGCAAGTTGCATAATTCAGTTTCACTCAATCGTTGAATTTTTGTGTTTTTCACCCACAATGCATGATCTACAAATCTACCAATTCTTAGAGAACGAGAGAACAAAATTACCTTCAAATCAGAATTTTACCAGAAAATCAAATTCCCAAAGCATACATGCGTTTTTATTTTGTATAACAGAATCCTATAAATTCTGCATTTTTCGTAGTCAGCACATTATGTTGTATACATGAGATAGATTTGGGCAACTGTATTCATGTCAAAGTTGACAGCTAGTCCACATTTTAAAGATTCAGGAAAAAAGGCAAATGTAAACTGCTACTAAATTACGTTGTTCTGAAGGTGAACATCCGTTTGATAATATATCAGTTTGTGGAGTGATTGATAATTTGTAACGCTGATAAGCCACTCATTTTGTACACATTGGACCTTAACAAGACTAAGGTTACAATCTTCAATACCAAAAATAGATTATGACAGTGAACCCTAACAAGACTAAGGTTTTGAGCTTCAGTACTTATAAGAACAATCATACTTCCATTTCATATCTATAGGGGATGAAGTAGAGAATCTAGATCGCTACAGCATATACCTATGTGGGGTTCCAATTCACTGGCAAGGAAGAGGCCTCAAAAAGATACAAGCCTTGACCTAAGTCATAGAAACTCAAGGGATAGAAAAGTTAAAAGCAAAGGGGCCAAGTCTTGCTCAAGACAAGCATTCCGTGAAAATGGTATATGGATTCCTTGAACCCTTACTAAATGCCAATGAAGATGAACATGGTGATCATAAATTCACAATAGAACAAATATATGCAAAAACAATACATTCTTTCATAAAGGCTTACAGGTACCCACATTAACAATGGGCAAGAGAAATTTTGATGTAGTAGTAGACACAAGCAGAGATGAGCATCATCTCTAATCTCTGTTGGGAAGAGGTGTTCAGAAAACCACCTCTAAAACCAAGAAAGATGATAAGATTCCTATAAGGGTGGCCAATCACATTATTTGGAAGACCATTGGTAAATTGATGGCATGAAGAACACACTGTTATGAGATCACTCCTCATAAAACATTTGAAGTTGTTAGATTACCTAGAAAAGCTTATTGGGCATTGCTTGGAAGATCTTGAATATATGCAACAAGAAGAAGGAGATGTTTCGATAAGGAAGAATTCGTTTTCAAAAACAGCCAAAGAAATGTAAAATCCCACTAGATAAAAGTAATGTGGTAGTGGAAAGTGAAACAGACACCACAAATATAAACAGGCCATCAGAACCAAAACCCAAATGGAACACACTGGTATATGATGTGGAACCAGGCCATCAGGAATTTTTGTTTTCTGAAAAGGGTTTTCATAATTTTCATCTTTCGCTGGATTTTTTTACACTTTGTTGGAGGGTGGTTTGACCACGGTGAAGAAATTTCTAATTGGAAAATGTAAACTGCTGTTAAATTATGTTGTTCTGAAGGTGAACATCTGTTTGATAATATATCAGTTTGTGGAGTGACTGATAATTTGTAACGCTGACAAGCCACTCATTTTGTACTGGCATCTTTATATTAATAGAATCCAAACTATTGAGTTAGTATTTTCTAATCTGCATGGCATTTGTTTTGCATAGCTTTTTTTTACATATATTTAGTATACTGTATATGTCATTATCCCTATCAAGTTGTATACTCTCCGGATATATATATATATAATCTAATTTTAGGTCATGACCTAACCAGACATCAAATCTGAGATTTAAGAGACCCCTTGTTTCTGGGACAACCCATAGATGTATCCTAATAGTGTTAACTTAGTATCTAACTATTGTAAAATGGGAAATAAACACAGCAACTGCAAATTAGTTAATATCATATTTAGCTTGCAACTGCTTGCTATATAGTAAAAAATGGCTATTGTTAAATAAAAGTAGTGAGAAACAATTGCAAATTCAATAACAGAACAGAGATTAAACTGCATGCAAGATGATCTGAGAACGAGTGGTAAAGAAAAAATTACCAACACTTTATCCAAGGTGCATAGATATCGAATTCGGCTATGCCCTATTCTCATAAAGGCGCTAAACAGCTTGCCTCGATCTTACAATTTCTTTTGCCAAATTCTGCTCAAGAAACTTTTGACTCATCAAAGATAAAAGAAAAGCCTCTTTCTAAGTACTAGTAACCTTGCTCATGTTCTTTAGTCACAAACATGATATCATTAAATTTAGAAATTGTACTAGAGAGAAATATAACAAGAATTGTTACTGGAGGTTCAACCCAAGATACATAAAAATGATGGAAAGCAGTACATGAGTGAGCATTCAGTGCAAACACACCTGACAAGATCAATACTAAATCTGTAGCATTGGATGCTATGTGATGCCAATAAAAATGAAGCCAGGCAAACGATTACTCATATAGACAATAAAATCATAATAGCAAAAATTAAAGCTATAATGTCACAGTAATAGAGAACCTAAAGATTTGAAACAAAAGGATTCCTTGAACCCTACTAAATGCCAATGAAGATGAACATGGTGATCATAAATTTACAATAGAACAAATATATGCAAAAACAATACATTCTTTCATAAAGGCTTACAGGGACCTACATTAACAATGGGCAAGAGAAATTTTGATGCAGTAGTAGACACAAGCAAAGATGAGCATCATCTCTAATCTCTGTTGGGAAGAGGTATTCAGAAATCCAACTACGAACAAAAAAAAGTGGTGGTTTTCTTATCCCAGTTTTTGACACCTTGACATCTGCAAACTGTCATCAAAACATTTTAGAGATCTGAGGCTCTAGAAAATTTTGGCATTAATAGTATGCCATCAGCAAAAATGATAGGGTACTCATTGTTACATATACTGATTGTGAATGTATTTTTTATGAGGATTCCTAATTTCCTACCTGTTGCATAGGGCCTCTTCTTAGGTGAAAAGTGATATGGTGATTTGACTCAACAGAAAGATTGAGAGAACACTCTCAACTCACCAAAGGAATCTTGAGACTATGAGACCGATGTCATTGTAAATAATCAGGCCATATAATATGACCATGAACAATCTGAAACAAGTGTTCAACCTATAAGGCCAAGATAATCATAAGAAATCCAACTACCAACAAAAAAAAAAAGTGGTGGTTTTCTCATCACAGTTTTTGATACCGTGACATCTGCAAAATGTCGTCAAAACATTTCAGAGATCTGAGGCTCTAGAAAATTTTGGCATTAACAGTATGCCATCAGCAAAAATGATAAGGTACTCATTATTACATATACTGATTGTGAATGTATTTTTTATGAGGATTCCTACCCGTTTCATAGAGCCTCTTCTCAGGTGAAAAGTGATTATTGTTAAACCCAACCGATATGTTCCACAACACAGTTGGTTAAGCTTCCAATTAAAAGTAAATTCGACAATGGACCACTAGGAAAATCTTCTTAATTTATTTACTTAATTTACCATAGAGTATCATATTAGTGTGAAGAGACCCTAACCTTAAACAAAATATGGATATTCACGAAATTACTTAAAAATTCGATCTTAAATCATATTTTCAAATATATTTTAATTTAATTAATTAAACGCCTACAGACCCAACCTTTCTAGCATTATGAAATGGCTGTCGAGATGCCTGATCTCATAATTTACTGCAATTTTCCATAAAATAAATTAAGCCCATTTCTGAAATAACCCCGTCTCACTAAACCCCACACAAAGATAAATTGAAAATTAAAAGCATGAAACAGTTAGAGGAGCACCGAGCTTTGTAGTCATGTTATGCATCATAAATTACTCGTTGTTTATTGACTTATTTTTCTTCTCAAAGGATTTTGAATAGGGGATGAGCGTTTCTTTGGGACTAATTCAGACGCTCCACAGAGCTACGCATCAGCTCTGCATTCCTCCCTGCCACCATTGAAATTTAACTCATAAATATAAATTAAGCAGAAGAAAATAGCTAAAAAAATAAATTAGCATATGATGTCGTGAATTATCATGTTAGAGCGATTAACATGGAACCTGAAACTTAGGGTCTGTTTTGTGGAAAGATGAATTGTTGTAATGATCATCATACCATTTGGTCTCTTGCACTCTCTTTGTTTCATAGGATTGGTTTCCTTTAGAGAAGCAATTTTTTTAGATCACCCAAAACTGAACCACTGGTCTTTTTTCCAACTTCCAATACCTGAATATCACAACTCTTTGTTAGTATCTGTCCTCGAACAAAATTTCCAAGTAAGGTTTTCTTGGGAGTTAGGAGAATCCACCAACAACCAAGCAGAAGTGATGACATTTTAATATATTATCAAGGTCTAGAAAATATCTAATCAAGGGGAATCAGAAATTAATTGTAATGGGAGACTCCTCAATCATAATTAGGAAGAGATGTGAAACCCAAGTTAATCAAGATTGTTAACAGGAGGTTAAGGGATCTCAAACAGTTTTATGTTTATAGAATAATACCAGGTTTTGAGGTTCTGAGATAGCCTGAATAATACCATAGAAAAGGAGATTGTGAAAATAAGTGTTGGAATGTTGAGTATAAATGGTGGGGTTCCTATCAAACTCTTACCTCTCATGATATTAAGTTCTACAAACCATAGGATATGAATGCTAAAGAGATTATGGAAAAATGGTGTGTCACTTATGAGTTCATCAGATGGGCAATAAATTTAGCCAGACCTTATCTTTCATTCCTACTTGTGTGGGGGAGGAACGAATAATTAAATGAAATGATGGCTCTAAACAGTGAAGATGGGATTTTCTATTTACTTATGTTTGATATCTGCACCCACTAAAGGAATGACAACTCAGTTTGATTTTTAGATTTAATATTACTTTCTTCAGCTCAGTAGTCTGGTAAGGTCCAGTGGTTTGGATTTAACCCATCTTTCCAAGTGAACTTGGCCTCCTTCAACTTGATAACGTTGAGATGATTCAACTTCCACAGAGACTACTAAAAAAATCAACCCTGTCATGAATACCATTTCGATTTATTTGCAAAATAGACAACTCAACAAAAGATTTAAAATCTATGGTTAACATGTTATTCAATTTCTTTATTGACATAGAGGAATACCTGGAAGCCTGGCGAGAAAGCCACTTTTTTATCCTGGAGAAACTATGTACTGCAGCCAAAAAAGAAATACCATGGCAACTGGCAACTTGGTTACTTTCAGGTGACTATCTCAGTTTTGACTCTAAAATCAGCGAGGACGCTCCTTCACAACCTTACATTTGGACTCAAACAACTACTTATAGTTCAACTTTCATATAGATTCCCCACACGCAGCAATTCACATTAACAACTAGTCGCTGCTTTGCACTGCTTTGTATGACCTTGTAACTGCCAAACATAAAAAGGTATGTCAATAATAGTCTTAAACAAAGACAATAGAGAACACCAAGATGATAAAGTCTTGGAAAAATCTAAACTATCAACTAAAATAGGAGTTCAACAAGCTGGCAAAACGCTTCTTGAAAATTGACAATGAACATTTTGCAGATAATTATTTAAACCTGTGACATGATACCATCCACTGAGATAAAAGGAAACATAACCACAAAACTCCATCCTAGTAAAACAAGAACAATAGTAACTTTGGAATTCTAGAAGGAAAGAATACATCAACTTCATTGAGTGCAGCGTTTATAAGCTGCAAGACCTTGACATTCATCCACTAAAAGCCATTTTATCTCGCAACTTTTTCACTGCAATTTCCAATGCAACCACACAAAATTTAACCTTAGTATGGATTTTAATGTGATTAAATCCCCACTCCATAGTCCATGGCCTTTTCAAAATGCTCAGTCGATTTTAAAAAAATACCTTATAATTATACCCTGCACACATCATAATAATAACATCCAATTTCAAAACATATTAATATCTTTGTTGATCAAATCAAAGATGGCCGCAACCTTGACTAGACAAAACAAATAAGCATAGAAAGATAGAAAGACAACAATGTGCAGTAGCAACATAATCTAGCCATCACAGGATGGACAAAACTTTCATGTGTACATGTCAAAAATAATTATTTTATGTATTTATGGTTGTAGTCATATTATAATGGGAAACTACTCTTAAATTTTGAAACCCTATACTAAGTTCAGGAGGTCCTTTTATTAAACACAAAGCTTACCTAGAACCACTTGCAGAGCAAACTAATGCAGGCATCGCCAATATAAACCACAACTCGGCCAACAGGAACTCAATTAATGATCCCAGGCTAATCATTCTACTTTATGTGGCTTACAAGACTTAAAAGCCCATACGAACGAAATTTAAGAAAAAAAAAACCCTCACTGTGGATGCTGAGATTCCTGCTAAGGACAAAGGGGGACCCCGATGCCTAGAATTGGAGAGACAGACCTCTTGTCCAGAGGCTGGGAAAAGACATGAATTCTAAACTACAAATAAACCCTAACCCTGCTGTGCGCTGATAGAATGGAATGTGCGCTGATAGAACAGAATATTAGAAGCAAGCAAGAACACTGAGTTCATACTGCAGAGTGTTTTTTTATTTCTGTTGTAGACGCTAAAATTCTCTGTTGAAGCCCGAATGAAAATCTATGAGTATTTACGCCAGATTGTATGCCTATATAAACATCTGGTAGGAAGCACAAGGCTACACGGCCCTCATGCAACGAAGACACGTTTAGTGCGGCCCTTGTCGTTTCAGTCATTGCCAATAGTCTCATGTGTTGAAATTTGGTACCGGAGGATAGGTGGTTCCCTTAGGCTTTGATCTTTGGCCTAGGGAAAAGTGTCCAAAAGATTTTAATTTTTCTCCTAAAGTGACTTTATAATTTTTATAAAGTTAAATTCTAATTTAAAAGTGACTTTAAGTGATAAAGTTACTAAGTCTAATTTTAAAGTGACTTTTATAAAGTCAATGAAAAAATTAGAAAGGAAAAAGTGACTTTGGAAATAAATGACTAAGTGGGTCTTTATTAAAGTGGGTGAATTAAAAAATAGAAAGTGAGATTTAAATGTGCATTTAATCTCAGCCATTGATCTAAATCTATTTCAGCCATTGGATTTAGAGATCACCCAAAGTCACTTGGATCACCCAAAAGTCACTTGGAGTTATATTAAAGGAGGAAAAGGAGGAAAAGATCATTCATTCTTTCATGAGCAGATTTGGAGAAGGAGAGCAAGAGAGCAAGGGAGATTTCTGGACAAGAAGGAGAAAGAGGCAGCAGTTTGGCACACATACCAGGCAGCTCTTCAGCAAAATCAGAACAGCAGAAAGACAAGCATTTCCAGGTGGTCCGTTGGGCTGAAAACGGATAAGTTTGCTTGCTGAAAATAAAAATTATTTTGCTGTAATTTTTGCTTAAATTTTCTTGCTGTAAAAAGACATTTTTCAGAAATAAAGAAGAGCTCTCAAACTGGTTTTCCCCAAGAGTTGTAGGGGGTTTTTCCAGGGTCACGTTGACCAAAAATATCAGTGTTTTAATGTGTTTTAATGGCTGTTTATTACTGCTGATTTTTATTTCTGCAATTTCCAGCATTCTGTAAATTTTCCAGAATGTGTTTTCAGCAAATTTATTTTTTCCAGCTTGTTGAATGTATGGTTATGGGAAAGGGCATTTAACTACATGGGAGAAATAAGGAGAAACTGAAAACCGGGGTGGGAAAACAGAAATTTTAACATGGTATCAGAGCTTGAGTGCTGAAGGGCAGTTTGGGACAGCAAAAGAGAAAAATTACAGCTGCTGATTTTTCACTCAGAAAATTCCAGCAAGCTGATTTTTCATAAACAGCAGGTTTTATCTTTACTACAGCAGTGCTATTTTTCAGTTTTAGGACAGCAGGATGTCATTGGGATTGAGGGTGGAGGATAGGTTGGATGGACATACAAATTACAGCGTTTGGAAGGAGAGAATGCAGAGTATCTTTGAGGAGGCAGAAGTCTGGGATATCATGGTGCATACCACACAGACCCCTGTTGTTGTGCCTACTGATGCTACTCAGTTGGCTGCTTATAATAGAAAGAACAACAAGGGTAAGAGGCTGATTCTAGACGGAATCAAAGACCATTGCATTCCTCATGTGAGAGGAAAGAGCAATGCCCATGAGATGTGGACAGCATTGTCCAATCTCTACGAGAGTACCAATGAGAACCGGAAAATGTTTCTGAAGGAGAAACTGAAAAACATTAAGATGGGCAATGATAGTACAGCTGGATATCTCACTAAGATTACTAATGTGAGAGATGAGTTGGCAGCGATTGGAGAGGCCATTCCACGCACTGAGTTGGTGCGGATTGCGGTAAATGGCCTCCCCCGTTCATGGATGAACTTTGCTGAT
>APFE030220596.1:0-23682 GCA_000404065.3 Pinus taeda
TACCTAATATAAACGTAAATAATATTAACTATGATATTTGAAAACCTAAACCTAATACTTAAAAATTTAAACCTAATATTAATAAACTTAATATTAAAACTAACTATGAATTATTATGACATATCTTACAAAAATGTTAAATATAAATATCCTTAATTATATAACATTGCTTACTAACTTAAACGTCACCACACTTTTGCACCAACATTGATTACTTAGACACATCGAAACAAAATTTTAATAATCCAAGAATATGTGTTTAATAAAACTTGAATCCCCTAAGTAATTATAATATTGGGTCATTTAAAATATAAAATATATAAACAAATTATAAACCTAAAATAATATTTAATATATTATATAACACAATCAACCTAGAACTTAGATTTGTCATATAAACAAGGTTTTCCTACAGAATATAAGTAAGGAAAGGTTAAATATTCAACCATTAGTAAATGTACCTTTAATATTAATAATATTAAATATAAAAATATTATCATTAATTAATATTTATTTTTTAAGAGAAACGCTAGTATTTTCATTATATCAATTCGAAAAGGCCCACGACCCATACGAAATTTAAGATTATGCTTTTAGCCATTTCCATCCATTTAGATATGAATGAGATTTTTATGTTATCAGAATTATTTACATATAGTTTTCGAGCATAACTATAACGGTAGACTCTTTAGGAAACACCACTATATTATATGCATTGACATAGAATATATATAATATTTGAATGGAAAATTTCAGTAGCTACTGGGATGGAATTCTTCTCCTAGATATTTATCCATAGTAGTCTTCAATTCCTCCATGACATCCTTTCTGTTATCAACTCCAACAACAACAACAACAACAATCACGACCTCAGAAACAACATCCTCAACACCAACAACATTTTACATGGTGGCTTCCCTAACCGAAAAAACGTCTTTTAAAACCCTGATAGTAGGAATTTCCACTTTTATTTCGATGTTATCCACCTTCTGTTGTATGCTAATCACATCGATACAAATGCGTGCCTTTGTATTTTATAATAATTCCATATCTTTAACCAATCGAGATAATTGAGCATAAAGAAATGCCATACTCTCATTAACTTCCTTAACAATCTCCTTTATAACTTGTTTACAAGAATTGTCCACCAAATTCTTAACACTTCCACCACTACCATGACCAGACCCCTAGCTTTTGAACCCAGAGCCTTCACCACTAGCATTATGCACGGAGGCCATCTTTGCAGGAATCTGCCTCTGGACAATTATTATCCTTTGATTAACTCACCGTAACCAACTACCATTTAATGGCTTGTTCAACCCCAATATTCCTCCCGAACTTAACCTTCATAAATGCTAATTGATTCAACGTCTTGTTAAGGAAAATTCCCTCCATTTCCTCCATCACTAGAGTTAACGAGAATTGTAATGTGATGGTACTATATTCCTCAGCAGGATTGCTATATTGTGAATCCGAGTGAGTAAATGAAACTATGATGCCCACATGTCCTCGCACATAATTTTCATTACAATGAAACAACACCTCTGCATTAACCTGAATGCAACCATCCCATCTTCCAAAGCACTATGGAGGAACATCGAGGAGTTAACCATCTAAACTACCAACTTAATTCTCTGAAGACTCGTACCCCTGTAGTACAATGTTGACTTGCTGCTATAGATCAAGGGATATGACATGAAAATTTGTCTTCATTTATACATAAACTACCTTGCTTGAGCATCGCCCCTGCATTGGCATGACCATCTCCTAAGTGGTTATTGGCATGCAACACATGGAACAAATTTCCCTTTTCAATTCTTTTTAACACATAAATAATCCTTGACATGATTGAGAAGGTTTCATCATTGAGAAGATTGACTTTCTCGAGAAGCTTCGTACATTCCTAAATAATAATCATGGAGTCACAACTATAGACTAATTTTTCATATCATGAGCCAAACTGATTTTCAGACCACACGAGAGAGAAAAATCTTTCGCTTGATTGTTTGTTGAAATGCCAAGACCCCATGTGTACTGAATTTCTATTTTTTTTTAAGGTTAACAATTACCACTCCAACGTTCCCATATAATAATTAATATTATTATTAATGAGTAATATTAATGTAAGGTAATATTAATTAATTAAAGTATTAATGAAAATTATTATAATTAGTAATAATGATATTATTTAATCTTAATATTAATTTTAAGTTAATTTTTTAGAGAAATATTAATAACAATTGATATTAGTATTTTATAGTTACTTTTAATGTTATATAAGCGTTTGTTAATGTTAAATAAGTGCTAATATTGATATTAGTGAGAATTAATGTTAAAGTATTATTAATAATGTTCAATAATAATAATTTTATTAACTATTACTACCATAATATACTATTATTAAACTTAAACCTAAACCTAAACTTAAACCTAAACTTAATAAGATGATTTTTTTTCAAAAGAAAATATTATTACTAATTAATATTAATTTTGTATAATTATTATAGTGTTAATATTAATGAAATTAATACTAAAATATTATTAATAATAATCGTTAATAATGTTTTTAACCATTATTATACAAATCTAATATTATTATAAATCTAAAATAATATTATTATATTATTATAAAACTAAATCTAATATTATTATTATTAAAACCTAATATTAAAATATAAATATCAAACCTAATATTTAAAAACTTACCTAATATTTAAAAAACTTAAAGCCAATATGAGTAAACTTAATATTAAACCTAATTATAAGTGGTTATGGAATATCTTCCAAAAATATTAAACATAAGTGCAATTAATTATATAAAATTGGTTGCTATGTAAAATATTACTATAATTTTGTATGAGCATTCATCAACAATGATCACTTAGAAACATATCAATAAAAAAATTAATAATAAAAGTTGAATGCGTTAACCAATATTTTCCAATTAGACTATTAGATTGGGTGGTGGGCGGATCTTCTCTTACACTTTGGTTTCAACAACTATCATATCCACTGTGGACTATTTTACTAGATGCTAACCATACTTTCTCGGTTGGTGTTTGTCTCAACTTGGGTGGTACTATTACCTCTCACTTAGAGCCTCATGTTTCTTTCCCCCTTTGCAATAAAAGAAACTATACATAGTTATTTTATGTACTCACTAGGCACACTCACCTTTCTTTTCAAAGGTACCAGTGTAACACTCTCATATTGAGGAAAATCTATAGTATATGGAAATAGAGCCATCATATTGGATGGGACTCTTACACTAAATGGTGTGAGGTCTAATTGGGACTTTATATCGGGGAGATCCCCTAAACGCTGGTGGATCCAATACCATCAATAAGTCCTAAAAATATAATAAGTTTCTAATGAATATAAAATTATTTTGATGCTCACCATAAATAAAATATTTTAATGTCTACCTTACGTTGGAAGAGAAAGGGAGGACAACTTATGGTGAATGATGTATTCTTAGTTTTTTTGCGATACAACTATAGATATAAGGCCTAGAGCTTGTTATAGTTGTAACCTACACAATCGATAGAAAACCACTAATATATATCCTTAATATATATCCTTAAAAATCACAAGACAACTTATGCTCGAAGGTATATTCTTAGTTCTTTTGGTGATGTAAATATAGATATAAGGCCTAGAGCTTGTTATAGTTCTAACCTACACAATCGATGGAAAACCACTAATATATATCGTTAAAAATCACATTAGCATTAGCATAATGGAAAACCATAAAAATACGTGGTCAACAATATAGAAAATAGATTTTTGTAGGGGAGAAGGATGATTTCTTTATTATACCAATAAAAGATACAATGTTGCACTATTTGTGGTCCCTTTTTCTAGCTCCTCGTTTCGTTGTAACTCACACTGAGGCTCATTATGTTTTGTGTCTTATCACAAGGAGAATTGGGTTGCCAATTCGATGGTATTTCATTATATTTGACTTTTCCCCCTTTGCTTCATGGAAAGTACTTATTTTACAGATGGCTTTGAGGAGTGAGCATATGTATCTACACACATTTTTGACCATGTTTGATATGGCACTTTCATCCTTATGTTTTAAATATAATCATTTTTTAACTTTCTCAACCTTATCCATTCACTTTGTTAGCCCTAACCACTCCAACGTCTTATGTTCTATGTACAAATTCAAACTCAAAATTCCGCATTTTATATTCATTATCATGTCGAGTAGAACATCCTCATGTGATAATTTGACATTTTGTTATCAATTACGACGATGAGCTTCAAATTGTTATCAGTCATTTGCTACAACAATTAAAACTAGGTATTTTCTGCATCGTGAAATGTCATCAGAGAAAATGGAAAACCTTCCAAAGTTATTATGCAGTCACATATCTAGAAAACCACGAATTTGTAACCAATTTTTTTTTTTTATTTTATTTTTTATTTTTTATTTATTAATTTATTTATTTTTTTTTTTTTTCCTGTAGGATAGGGGATATCTCTTCCATCAATTCTCTTAATAATATTAAGTTGAGAAAATCATAGGGAAATCGAGAAGCTCTCTTGTAAAATACTTGGTAGTTCTTTTTATAGAGATTTTCATCACTAGAGGCCACATTGAATTTTTTTTAGTAATAATGTAATCTATGGATATATGATACCTTCATATTCAAGTTCTTCTCAGAAATTCTCTAAATGTTTCCCTTCATGTATAGGATGATATTCCTTATTGAAGGCATCAAGAACAATTTGGGCACTTCAAATATTTCAAAATTAGCTTTGGGTCCGCACAACTTTATAAGCTTTGAATTATTTGCAGGAATAACCAAATGATCAAATTCTCAATATGCTACACAAGAACTCCACGGTGGGAAGGTGAAAATGTACTACTACATCATGAAATCAATCAATTTTGAGCATGGGTAAGCTCAATAGGATGAGAATTATTATGGAAATGACACGGTTCATTGCCTCTCATAATGGCAATGTTTTTCCTCCAAACCCTAGTAACTATTCTCCATAACCGTGGATCTCCTTTGGCACATGTCCTTCATTTCACGGCTTTGCATAAGGATGTTTGATGTCCTATATAGATCATATCTTACTTCTTACATTTGTAGCTTCCATATGCTTCATCACAATATTAGTTTTCTCTTGTAGCTTCACACTAAAATTACTTTCCACTTGATTTGGTTGCTCCTTCAAATATATCTCTTTTGACACTCATGGTAGAGGCATTAAAATTCCATGGATATAATAAAAGTGACAAATCAAATATCATTATGAAACAAACCTTAGTGAACATAATGCACACTACAATGTATTGTCCAATTTCTCATAATCACATGCCTTCGTATGAGGGAGTTAGCCTTAGTGTGACTTTGGTTGATATATCTATGGTAAACAATAGTATGAATATAAATACAAAGTATTTGTCTCAAGATAGACAAATTGTATTAGTCACAATTTCTCATTTGAAGGAATATCTCAAACACACACTAATCTAGGAAGTTAGCTATGTCGAGAATACATCTCGAACTAGCTAGATCTTACAACCTCCTAGAAACTAGGAAACACACTATCTACATAGAGAACTAAGTCTACCTAACCATGGCTAATAATCCTAACAATAAAATTTGATCACACATAAGAAAAGTAGGAGCTACATACTCCAACAATTGTAATGCTAAAAACATTTGTAAAAACATTCTCTATTAAGTGTTTTAATTTGGTGATGCTATGATATTTTTTCGTAATTCTAAGGATGTTATTCGTGATTTGAAGTCTCATCTATGAACACAATTTGACATGACAAATTTGGGTGATGGAAATATATATTAATAATGGAGATTATGAGATATAGAAAAAACATAAAAGTATTGGTTGAGTCAAAGTATGTGGAATTTATCTTTTAATGTTTTCTCATTATAGATTGTAAACCACTGAGTATTTTGATTTTTGAGGGAACTATGTTTTTAGTTGGGTTATGTATATAATTCTAATAGAGATGGAGTATATCAATTGTGCTTTTTATGCTTGTCTAGTTGGTAGTTTGAGTATGTTGTGGTCTCTGCTAGACTAGACATTTCCCAACTCTTGAAAGTCTTGAGATTATTCATGGCTAATCCAAGACGTGAACATTGGGCTACATTGAAGAGGTTATTTATTTATTTTTGAGGTTCTTTCAAATTTTCTATTTGTGATCATAGTTTTATTTTAGGGTTCTAACAGAGAATGTATATATTGGTTTATGTAGATTTTGATTGAGAAAGGGATGTAAATGTGAGGAGGTGTACTAGTAGATATGTGTTTTTACTATTTGGTGGTGAAGTGAGTTGGATGAGAAAGCATTGCAAAGGAAGAGTATATGAAAAGTAATCATACATGTAAGTATCCCATTTGGCTTATAACTTTTTTTCACATGAAAGGCTAGGTATAAAATGTGATAGTAATAATTACAATTATTTAGCTAAGAACCCACTCTTTCATGTGAATAAAAACATATCAGTATCCACTATCATTACATTCGATACATGGTAGAGGATGGAATATGATACATACGATACTGGTTAAAGTTGATAGTTTGCATAATGTTTCTCATGCACTGATGGAACTAGTGAACACAAGTAAATTAAAGTGGTGATGTAATTCTACACGCTTCATGGCTCCTAGCAGTTGGCTCATAGATGCATACAAGTAAATTTAAGGGGTGATGTAATTGTATCAGCTTCATGGCTTCTAGAAGTTAGCTCATAGATGAATTCTCTCTTAGACTATTGTAAGATATATTTCAAGTGGGAGACTGCAGGAATGGATGTGTCATATGTACGAGTAGGCGTGCCATGCAGCCTTTTATTTTGTAGCACAATAGTTATCTCAATGAATGTTGAGTATTAACGATAATTAATTGCAAATGGTTTCTAGTGTGCTAAAATGGAAAACTATAAATAATTTATGTTTTTTTAATCTCTATTTATAGTGTAAAAAATTCAAAAATAAATTTAAAATATAAACTTTTTTTAAAACTTATTGTGATGCTGCCTAAATTTCTTTAAGCCTTTATGTTGTTGAATATTCCTATTAAACCCACAAACACTCTACAATGCATTATACCTTTTATTAGTTATTGAATAATAGATTGGGTATGCCTCGTAGAGAGGAGTTTTCCTAAAAAAAATCTTCCAATTTTACAACAATCATATCCATTCTATATAAAAATATATTCTATAGTGTTTATGAATATAGCAATCTTCTTTTCTTATATTTTCTGTAAAACTTCATTACTTTTCAGTTATTTTTAGTAATTCCTTAGATATATAAAATATATTCTATAATGTTTATAAATATGGCAATCCCTTTTTTTTATAGTTTGTGTAGAACTTCTTAATTTTGACTTATTTTTATATAATTCCTTAAATATGACTGTAGTTGATCACTTGTTTCCACCTCTTTCTAAATCCATGTGCTATTATTCTTTTTATAAAAAACTTGCATAATAAAATCTCATATGCCTTTCATTTAATTAAAAAAATTTATCATTAATTTTCAATAAAAAAAGATATTAAAATATTAAATAAATTAAAAAAATAATATTTATGAATTTTTTAAAGTGAAAATAATATAATATCTAAATTTTAAACAAAATTATACAATGTACATTTCTTAATAAAAATCAATCAAAATAATTTTTATCTATTAAAATTATTAATTTAAATAAATATTAATATTTTTTAAATTTAGTTATAATTTAGTGATTAATTGGGATGAAAAACTACAATAAAAAAATTCTACTTCAAACCTTCACGTGGCCTTGAAAATGTTTAAATTTCAAGTTAAGAGTTATTTAAAATTTACATAATTACTTGTTTAATTTATAGATATTCTCAGCACATTACCGTTTGAATATCTCTTTAGTTGTATAGATTGAATGTAATAAAAAAGGTCTCAAAGTATAATAAAATATTTTAAACATATTTATTACAATGTTGGTAGTTTTTTATGGATTAAATTATGAGTATTAAATAATTATTAACCATTTTTTAATATAAAATAAAATAGAAAGGGAAAAATGGAAACTGGGTTAGAGTTTTTATGAAGGTCAACGTATCCGGATGATCGTTACGAGACCGAGAAGCTCATTGTTCATCATCTGAACTAATTTTAACCTTACCTTTTTAAGGTCCAATAACCAATTACGTAGGTAGGGTAATATGTTATATGATCATCGTGAGGAGACCACGAAGCTCAATGTTCATCATCTGACAAATTATGTAGATAGTAAGTTGTCATGAACCCCATTCACTATTACCATATGATAACCATGTAAAAAAAAAAAAATATTATATGCCTAACCATATAAGTCATAATACATCGTCCGGTGGTTATATTCATAACCATATGTGACATATTACAATGTTGTAAGGTTATATGCATAACCATATATGACATATTACAATCTTCGAAGGTTTAATGGATTTCATGTCACTACCTCATAGTTTTTTATAAAGTTAATGAGGTATCACCCGCCAACCTACCATCTGTGCTCGCACGTGGTCTCACCCACTACACATCTCGACGCTGGTTACTGTATGGATTTCTTGTGTACGCATGGCTGCGTTGGCAGTGCGACAGGGTTTCCATTTCCATTCTCATTAATGGTTGATTAGCCAGGCGTTAAACAACTAGCTCTCATCAAGGAATGTTTCCATTTCCGTTCCGGTTTTCGTATGGCAGGTAGTTGTTGACATTAATACCTCAGACGCAGTACTGATGTCTCGAGATTCCAGACTTAATTAATGGTGATGATCGGTCCTTTCTCCATCGAACGGCCTGGAGCGAAGGTGAGGACTTCATTTTGAACTTTCTAGGGCTTAAGGCTTTCATTTGTGCGTGGTTAGTTTTCTGAGAGGGATTTCCTCTGCTCGCAAGTTCGCCATCCTTATTGTCTGAGTTTTATTTCTTGTGACTGGATGTGAGGCCGAACGCCATCACTGAGAAGGATGCAGTATCCTCCTGCGCATTCTTTTCCCATCGATAGAGACCAGGTATGTTAGGCGTTCGCGTTATTAGTATTATTCACCTTCAGTTTCTTTCTTTTCAGAAATCCGTCATTACGGGGTTGCATCATTCATAAGTTTTGCTCTGAATGTATAATAAAGGCTTGGCGAATCCATGCCACGGAGAAAGGATTTACCAACAGTTTGCCGGTATTAAATCCACGTTCCAGGTATGGACCTTATATATAACATTGTTATTGATACTCGATCATGGGACCTCTAACTTCCTTTTAAAATATTAAACAATTTAAGCTATTACTCATGAATTTGTTCTAAATGTGTATGACAGGTTTGGCGAGTCCATGCCGCGGAGAAAGGAATTACCAAGAGTTCTGCCGGTGCTCATTCCACATTCCGGGTATGGACCTCAATTCTCCTATTTAATGGTATATATCAGAGGTTGGTGTCGGCTCCTGTGGTTACGTTCCTATTTTCTTATGCCAGGTCGCTCCTTTGAGCTTTTTTCTGAGGAGTTGGTTCACTGGTCATACCCTTTCGGAAATTTGTCGAATGCCATTTCATGAGGCATCGAACTTCATGACCCTTTCGGTTTTATTGTCATTGTTTTTGGAGGAACACTTTCAGTTCCGGGTGGTTAAATGTATTATTGTACGGTGTATGTGACGCGAACTCCATTCCATATGAGTTCTTGTTTATCTAGGAGTAGTGCTTCGATGAATATATGGTCTCTGTTACTCCGCAAGACATTCTGATTACAGTATAATTTGAACTATGTTTTAAGGATGTGTTTCACACGCTGAGCACAATACAGTTAATGGGTATTCTCGTTTTCCCTTGTTTTATTTGGAATCAAGTCAATACTTGTTCAAAGGTATTTTTCATTTGTTTTCTGCCAACACTATACTATGCATGCAGATGGATTGTGTACATATTTGCGCGTATAATAACTCTATACTGTTCCGTTTATAAGTTAGTTTATTCCGTATTGAAATGGTTAATGCCCTTGTTCTTTAATACTCTGCTACGCTTGTTCTGGAGGCGTGAAACATACGTCGCGAACATAACTGTAGAGTGACAGTTAATACTCTTTTGTTTCGGTTTCTCCTGTGTAACTTAGAGTCTCATGAATGCGAATGTTATAATGAAGTTCTTGTTATTGGACTATTATACTGAGGGTATTTGATATTAGTCTTGTTATCATATGGCCGCAGCAATTCTCTAACGGTTCTTGTTTGATTTAATGATGATACTATTACTGTGCTGCAATTTCCTTTTTATTTGTTCAACTTGAAATGCAAAATGATTAACACGGATGTGAATCATATTCAGTTGATTCTTTCGCTACTGATTTTACCAACAGGGTTTTACTGTATTTAAGTGCAATTTGGTAACTAGTTCCCTATATGATTAAAAGGACATCTACCCTTTACCAATTTATTGGTATTTCCTGTGTAATAATTATAAAGAGCAAGGGTAATTTTCATTTCCTTGTTCTTTCCATACAAACCCTCTGACTATTAAAAGGACATATATCCTTTACCAATTTACTGGTATTTCCTCTGTATTAATTATACAGACCAAAGGTAATTCCATTTCCCTATCTTTAAAAGAAAACATAGGCTTACCAGTAAATTGAACCCTCAACTAAGGTACTCTACACTGTATTTAATAACAGAACAACATACTTACGTGTAATATTATTTGCACAATTTTCCTCTTCTGTGGAAAACTAGTTTCAGCTTGTCTTTCATCCCGACCATGAGACCGTCTGAACATCGAGTCTTCCCCCAAGCTTCTTTGCCAGGCTACTACCTTCAGCAAATTTTGAAATGCACCTTTGTGCCCATGCTATCTGGTCCTTACCAGACTTAGCATGTTTTCTTTTGTTTTGATTCCCTTTCTTTTCTTTCCGTCTGTTCCTCTAACAGCTCGGTCTTTCCTTTTGCTTTCCTTTTCACTAAGGAAGGAAGGAAAGTAGTTAGGGTTTTCTTGGAAACTGTTTTCCTTTACATCACGAGCAAAGAAAACAATTCCCCAAAGAATAATTATTAACTTTCATTTTCCAATCCATTTCCAATTATAAATTAACAACATTTATAATGACGTAATTTTGAAAGTAAAAATAATTCTTGTTCAATGTTTTACCCATGCTGGTAACAACAGAAAAGTTATTTATAAATTTTTCGGGGTCATTACATCTCCTCCCCCTGAGATTGGACATCGTCCCGATGTCTCTCAGTCATAAACAGCTCCGGATAGGTTCTTTTCATTAGTGTTTCATCTTCCCAAGTGGCCTCCTCAGGTTCATAATGCCGCCATTGTACCTTAACTTGGATAATAGCTCGTCTCCGCAGCTGCACTTCTCTCCGGTCGAGGATGCTCAGTGGCTCGACCAGCACCTCTCCTTCCGGCTCGACCTGCCACATACAATGTTTAAGTTAGTTTTTAAAAAAAAAAAAAAAATCCTTTTTGCTAGGCTCATTGTAATCAACAATTCCCACCTGAATATGCTGCCATTTGATCACATGTCTAGGATCATAGACATATTTCTTTAACACGGAAACATGAAAAACATTGTGAACCCGAATGTGGCTTGGCAAGGCGAGTTGTTACACTACTGGTCCAATTCTTGCCAGGACTTGGAATGGTCCACAATATCGGGGTGCTAGTTTGGCACACCCGCTCCACTGCAAGGTACTCCTTTTGGCTTGAATTTTAGTATACACATGGTCTCCAACCAAGTATTCCTTGAATCTTCTTTTGCGATTAGCAAAATTTTTCTGTCTGTCTTGAGCAGTTTTCAAGTTGGTGCATACTTTTTTTACCATATCTTCCATTTCTGTGAGCATGTCCAATCCCAAACTCAATCTATCTTCGGGTCCGCCCCAATTCGAAGGCATGCAGCATTTTCGACCATACAAAACCACAAAAGGGCTCATTTGCGTTGAGGTATGATATCCATTATTATACGCAAATTCCACCAAGTGTAAGTATTCTTCCCATAGCATAGGTTGTTGCATTACATAAGCCCTTAGCATATCCTCTACCACTTGGTTCACTCGTTCTGTCTGTCCGTCGGTTTGAGGATGGTACGCGGTGCTAAAGTTCAGCTGAGTTCCCAGTTCAACGAATAAGGTTCTCCAAAAAGCATATGTAAATTTTACATCTCGATCCAAAATTATTGTCTTTGGGAGCCCATGTAATCTGAACACATTCTGCATAAAAATGTGAGCGATTTGTGCGGCTCTATATGTGGATTGTACAGATATGAAATGGGTAGCTTTACTCAACTTGTCTACAACCACCATAATGGAGTCATTGTTTTTCTTTGCCTTAGGTAGTTCAGTGATGAAATCAATGGAAATGGTTTCGCATTTCCATTCTGGAATGGGTAGTGGTTGTAGAAATCCATCCAGATGCTAATGCTCTGCTTTAATTTGTTGGCATTCCAAACATTGTGCCAAATATTCAGCCACGTTCTTCTTCATCCATGGCCAGAAGTAATCCTTTCTGATTGTTGTAATCATTTTCTGGTAGCATGGATGACCTGCGTAATGGCTAATGTGGAATTCATCCAGTATCAGATTCTTAATACTATTCTGGTTTGGTACATATAATATTTTCTGGTAGTATAACATTCCTCTATCGTCCAATTCATATCCTTGCTGATTTTTCTCATTGGAGGGTTGCTGTAATTGATGTTTTATTTGTTGATATTCGGCATCTTGTTTCGCGGTTTCCTTTATCATTTCCCCGAAAGGACTTTTCCATTCACTAATGGAAATTTCGTACAGATTTTGTACCTTTCGACTTAAGGCATCTTCCACTCGATTCTCCTTTCCCTGTAAATTTTTAATGTCAAAATCAAAACTGCTTAAGAAATCTACCGTCCTTGCTTGTCTGGCATTCAAAGTGGGCTGACTAAAATAATTTGTTAGACTGTGATGGTCGGTTAGCAACATAAATTTTCTACCCATAAGATAATGCCGCCACATTTTCAAGCCATGTATGACGGTAGCCAATTCTAAATCATAAGCAGAGTATTTCTGCTCATGCTCTTTCAACTTTCGAGACTAATACGCAATGACTTTACCTTCTTGCATTAATACTCCTCCCAAACCTTCTTTTCTTGCATCTGTGCATACCACATAATCTTTATCAGGATCAGCGATACTCAAAATGGGTGCTGTAGTGAGTAGATGTTTGTGGTCCATTGGAATGCTTTTCCCTTTTTCTGCAATGAGGTGATGGGGAAAGCCACTTTGGAGAAGCCTTCCATGAATCGCCTATAATATCCGGCTAATCCCATAAAGGACCGTATGTCTGCCACATCTTTGGGTATGGGCCAATCCATTATAGATTTTATTTTCTCTGGGTCCACAACAATCCCGTTTTTTGTAATCACATGACCCAAGTATTGGATTTCTTCCTTCAAGAAATCGCATTTACTAAACTTGGCGTATAACTGATGTTCTCGAAGGGTCTGTAGTACCATTCTGAGATGTTCTTGGTGCTCTTCTTTGGTGCGAGAATATATCAGTGTATTGTCAATAAATATGAGCACGAATCGATCTAGATATTGATGAAATATATTGTTCATCAGACACATAAAGGTTGCAGGGGTGTTTGTTAACCCAAAAGGTAATACTACGAATTCATAATGTCCATACCTTGTTCTAAAAGCAGTTTTAGCAATGTCCTCTTCCTTAATTCGGATGTGATGGTAGCCTGATCGTAGATCAATCTTAGAAAACACCATTGCACCTTTTACTTGATCAAACAGTTCATCGATTTGAGGTAACATATATTTGTTTTTGATGGTAAGCTTATTCAGCTGGTGACAGTCAATACACATCTGTAAAGTTACATCTTTCTTCTTAACAAATAATATCGGGGCTCCCCATGGTGATACGCTGGGCCGAATTTAGTTTTTATCCAGTAATTCTTGCAACTGCATTTTCAACTTTGTTAACTTAGGCACACTCATTCTGTAAGGTGCTCGTGATACCGGGGCTCCCCCTAGTACCAATTCTATAGTAAAGTCTATATTTCTTTTTGGTGGTAATCCAGGAATTTCTTTTGGAAATACATCTGTAAATTCTCGTATTATAGGGATGTCATTCAATGCTGTTATTTTATCCTTAGCATCAGCATATCCCACCTGAATAGCATAAATCTGGCACCGTTTCCAGATGCACTTTGCTAGTTGGGTTGCAGTTATTGGGCGGATCTGCATGGGTCGCTTAATTCCCTGCATTTCCTTCCTGTTTCCGTGTTGATCTCTGTAATATATAACCTTGGTTTTGCAGTCCACTAAAGACCAGTGTTTTTCCAACCAGTCCATCCCAATTAAAACATCATATGAACCAAGAGGGAGTATATTTAAATCAGCCATTATCGGTTGTTCTGCTATAGTAAAGGAACAATTATCAATTTTTGCCATTACCCGTCTTTTGGCTCCAATAGCCAATTGTACCAGCCAAGGAATTTTAAATTTAACAGACTGTAAATTACATCGTTCTACTAATTTTGGACTTATATAGCTTAGTGTAGCCCCTGGATCAATTAAAATAGCTATGGTAATGTTTGAGATTTTACATACAAATTCGACCATTGTTGGTTGATATTCTGCTTGCCGATCCTCTAGTGCTGCATTAATTCTGGGCACACTACGTCCAACCTCACCAACCATTGAAGGTTCATGAATTTGGGATAGCTGTTCTGTTCCCTTACACTGTGGGCAGTTTTTGACATAGTGGGGCCCTCCACAGCCCCAGCACTGAACGGGGGGTCTTGCTATCCCTTCGCTGTCCAATCTAGCATGCTACTCACCACCCCGGGATTCATTTACTATCCTGAGTTTAGATGTAGATTTTGATGGAATTCTACTATTCAGTCCTTTGCCATTCCCCTTTCTTCCGCCACTATGGTTTCCTCTATTACTTCCAATTGACTTGAAACTCTTCTTCTCATTCCATTTCCTACTAGCAGCTTCCCCTTTTTGCTTACCTTCTTGATAGAAAATTCTGGCTTTACGAATCGCCTCATCCATCGAATTTGTATTGTCAAACTCAATCCTCTCTCGCATATAAGGTGGCAGGCTGCTGACAAATCATTTTACTTTCGCCTTTTCCTCCCTTATATATGGTACGTAGCGAAGTAAGGAGGTAAAACGGGTGATAAATTCGTCCATGGTCTGCTACCCCAACCGTAAATCGTGGAATTCCCTTACCTTTTCATCATAAAAACGTTCGGTTAGATACCTCTCCTTAAAATACCTTTGGAAATTTTCCTAAGTAATAGTCTACTCAGTCACTCCCTTTACAATTTTGACTTCTTCCCACCATAAGATAGCCTTTCCCTGCAGCTGGAAAATAGCCAATCGTGCCTTAAGGTTATGGTCGTATTCGTACAACTGAAAATACTTATTCATGTTGATCAACCATGCTTCCACTGCTTCTTCTTGTTCCCTATCAAAGTGTGGTGGTTTTATCTTACGAAATTCCCCTTGTAATTCCACTCTTTTCCTCTTTGAGGTTTGTTGTTCATACGCATTATCAGAACGTTCCTCCTGTTCTTCTGATCGCTCTAGGGGCACGTGATGGTTCTTTTCTTCCGATATTCTCTGTTGTTCCACGCTAGGATTAACTGGTGGTTGGTTTTGTCTGTCAGACAAACTCTTTAAAATTCTTTCTTGTTCCATTGTTAATCGTGTGTTGTCCTCTCGCAACCGAGCCATCTCATTCTTTAGCTCCTGTACTGTTTCCAGAATTGCCTGGTTTGTATTTCTGGCTTCTTCTCCCAGCTGTACCCATAACTCAAGGTTACTCTCAGGTCCATGTGCCCCTTCTCCCATTGCATATCTGCGAGATGTACTGTCTGCCCTCCTCATGTTGAAATTCTTTGAATTCCTAATCCTTTACTAGTTCATAAAATTTTAATGACAAAATAAGAGGATGTTAGTATACTAAACAGTATTTGTACAAGTAACATATTTATTATAGATGGCATGTCCATTTTTCCCAAAGGCCTCAGTTTTGTAACTGGGCTCTGATACCACATGCCATGAACCCCATTCATTATTACCGTATGATAACCATGTAATTTTTTTTTTTAATTATATGCCTAACCATATAAGTCATAATACATCGTTCGGTGGTTATATGCATAACCATATGTGACATATTACAATGTTCTAAGGTTATATGCATAACCATATATGACATATTACAATGTTCGAAGGTTTAATGGATTTCATGTCACCACCTCATAGTTCTTTATAAATTTAATGAGGCATCACCCGCCAACCTACGATCTGTGCTGGCACGTGGTCTCACCCACTACACATCTCGACGTTGGTTACTGTATGGATTTCCTATGTACGCATGGCTACGTTGGCAGTGCGACAGGGTTTCCATTTCCATTCTCATTAATGGTTGATTAGCCAGGCGTTAAACAGCTGGCTCTCCTCGAGGAATGTTTCCCTTTCCGTTCTAGTTTTCGTATGGCGGGTAGCTGTTGACATTAATACCTAAGACGCAGTACTGATGTCTCGGGATTCCAGACTTAACTAAAGGTGATGATCAGTCCTTTCTCCATCGAATGGCTGGGAGCGAAGGTGAGGACTTCATTTGGAACTTTCTAGGGCTTAAGGCTTTCATTTGTGCGTGGTTAGTTTTCTGAGAGGGATTTCCTCTGCTCGCAAGTCCGCCATCGTTATTGTTTGAGTTTTATTTCTTGTGACTGGAGGTGAGGCCAAACGCTGTCACTGAGAAGGATGCAGTATCCTCCTGCGCGTTCTTTTCCCATAGCTAGAGACCAGGTATGTTACACGTTCGCGTTATTAGTATTATTCACCTTCAGTTTCTTTCTTTTCAGAAAGCCCTCATTACGGGGTTGCATCATTCATAAGTTTTGCTCTGAATGTATAATACAGGCTTGGTGAATCCATGCCGCAGAGAAAGGATTTACCAACAGTCTGCCGGTATTAAATCCACGTTCCGGGTATGGACCTTATATATAACATTGTTATTGATACTCGATCACGGGACCTTTAACTTCCTTTTGAAATATTAAACAATTTAAGATATTACTCATGAATTTGTTCTGAATGTGTATGACACGTTTGGCAAGTCCATGCCACAGAGAAAGGAATTACCAAGAGTTCTGCCGGTGCTCATTCCACATTCTGGGTATGGACCTCAATACTCCTGTTTAATGGTATATATGAGAGGTTGGTGTCGGCTCTCGTAGTTACATTCTTGTTTTCTTATGCGAGGTCGCTCCTTTGAGCTTTTTGCTAAGGAGTTGGTTCATCGGTCATACCCTTTAGGAAACTTGTTGAATGCCATTTCATGAGGCATCGAACTTCATGACCCTTTTGGTTTTATTGTCATTGTTTTTGGAGGAACACTTTCTGTTCCGGGTGGTTAAATGTATTACTGTACTATGTATGTGACACGAACTCCATTCCATATGAGTTCTTGTTTATCTAGGAGTAGTGATTCGATGAATATATGATCTCTGTTAATCCGCAAGACATTCTGATTACAGTATAATTTGAACTATGTTTTAAGGATGTGTTTCACACACTGAGCACAATACAGTTAATGGGTATTGTGGTTTTCCCTTGTTTTATTTGGAATCAAGTCAATACTTGTTCAAAGGTATTTTTCATTTGTTTTCTGCCAACGCTATATTGTGCATGCAGACGGATTGTGTACATATTTGCGCGTATAATAGCTCTTTATTGTTATGTTTATAAGTTAATTTATTCCGTATTGAAATGGTTAATGCCCTTGTCCTTTAATACTCTGCTACGCTTGTTCTGGAGGTGTGAACCATATCCCGCGAACATAATTGTAGAGTGACAGTTAATACTCTTTTGTGTCGGTTTCTCCTATGTAGCTTAGAGTCTCATGAATGCGAATATTATAATGAAGTTCTTGTTATTGGACTACTATACTGAGGGTATTTGATATTAGTCTTGTTATTGTATTGCCGCAGCAATTCTCTAATGGTTCTTGTTTGATTTAATGATAATACTAGTACTGTACTGCAATTTCCTTTTTATTTGTTCGACTTGAAATGCGAAATGATTAACATGGATGTGAATCATATTCAGTTGATTATTTCACTGCTGATTTTACCAACAGGGTTTTACTGTATTTAACTGCAATTTGGTATCTAGTTTTCTATATGATTAAAAGGACATCTACCCTTTACCAATTTATTGGTATTTCCTGTGTAATAATTATACAGACCAAGGGTAATTTTCATTTCCTTTTTCTTTCCATACAAACCCTCTGACCATTAAAAGGACATCTATCATTTACCAATTTACTGGTATTTCCTCTGTATTAATTATACAGACCAAAGGTAATTCCATTTCCGTGTCTTTAAAAGAAAACAAAGGCTTACTAGTAAATTGAACCCTCAACTGAGGTACTCTATTTAATAACAAAACAGCATACTTACCTGTAATATTATTTGCACAATTTTCCTCTTCTGCGGAAAACTAGTTTCAGCTTGTCTTTCCTCCCGACCATGAGACCGTCTGATCTAGTCTCCCCCCAAGCTTCTTTGCCAGGCTACTACCTTCAGCAAATTTTAAAATGCACCTCTGTGCCCATGCTATGTGGTCCTTACCAGACTTAGAATGTTTTCTTTTGTTTTGATTCCCTTTCTTTTCTTTCCGTCTCTTCCTCTAACAGCCCGGTCTTTCCTTTTGCTTTCTTTTTCACTAAGGAAGGAAGGAAAGCAGTTAGGGTTTTCTTGGCAACCATTTTCCTTTACATCACGAGCAAAGAAAACAATTCCCCAAAGAATAATTATTAACTTTCATTTTCCAATCCATTTCCAATTATAAATTAACAACATTTATAATGACATAATTTTGAAAGTAAAAATAATTCTTGTTCAATGTTTTACCCATGCTGGTAACAACAGAAAAGTTATTTATAAATTTTCCGGGGTCATTACATAAGTTATATTATTAACAATATCTTGAATTGAATGAGTTTATTGCAATGCAAACATATTAGGATTTATAAATTTTCACGGGTCATTACATAAGTTATATTATAAACAATATCTTGAGTTTAATGAGTTTATTGCAATGCAAACATATTAGGATTGGACGAGATTGGGTTGGATGGAGTGATTGTTGAGAGCAAATTTTATTTTTTGTTTTGTGTCTGTACATGATTGTCGTTATGGCCAAGTCGAAAGTGTGCAACACCCCACCATCATTGCATCGTCACAAAAATGGAGGAGTGGTCTTCATCGATGTAGTTATTTTGTTGTTATCCCAGATTTGGTTGACCTGCAGTGCGGTAATTTTTATTTGCAGCTAAGCTTTTCATTTGAGAACAAAGTTGTCACATGAATCATATCAAATGTGATGTTTGAGAAATAGCCACAACACAATTCTAAGCGTACAGTGGGGACATTGGTCGTCGCAACAGGAGTAAGTGAAGTAAATTTATTTTATGAATTTTCCTTAACCAGAAGCGCACCACTAATTGCATCATCATCCTTCAAATCCATTTAATGGATTAAATATATATAAAATGATTTTTGGTCATCCTTCAAATCCATTTAATGGATTAAATATATATAAAATGATTTTTGGTTTGTGGAAGGATTTTGGTATTAATATATTGATGTGGTGTTGATATAAGAAAAGCCAAAGTCGGTGGATTTGAGCTACCACATTGAAATCATGCCACTGCGAGCTAACGATAGGAATCCATACCGGTTGCGAAAGAGCCGTTTACACGTGGACACTTTTTTTTTTTTGAAGAAATCATATTTATGCCCGGATTCGACGACAAAACATCATTAATTGATAATTTGGATGGTGTTGCCACTGTCATGCAATATGTCGTTAATGCCGTGTTGCCACTGTCATGGACTGTGCCATTGATGTGAATTAGCGATCTCCTAGGTTAGCCGAGAGCAAGATTCGCCGGCTGAGGATATTTTGGATATGGCAATCATCCAAACTGCAGTATGAATATCTGAGTTTGAACCCTGATCCACCATTCAAAAATGGATTCGACCCTCATGTGGTCAATCTTAGATGAGGCACGTGACATGGGTTGCTACATGGATTTCCAGAATGCTTTTGTAGAAATTTATTATTTTATTATTTTATCTTATATGCAGTATTATTGGTCTGGCCTGAGTTGCAATTTATTGGTTGTAATATGTTATTTTTTAATAGTAAATGCATAATTTTAAAAAACAGGTTAATTATTTGTTATACATGGTTTGCAATAAGGTTAAGTTGGTGTGATCCGTCATGCTCTCTGAACATTAGTAAATGTTATTTAATACAAAGTTAAGTTGTAGAATTGTGTATTTAGTAAATGTTATTTTATGCAAAGTCAAGTTGTAGAATTGTATGCTAGAGACATTTTATACCTAAAATGCTATCCTAAATAATTGATCAAGGTTGTGGAGGTTCGGGTATTCAACAAATGGTGGCAGTTCCATAGGATGGTTCAGTATTGAGACTCACCTATTGCAGTGCAAGAGGATGAGAAACCTCAGTTATACAAAGTATGTCAATGGTGGTCTTAAGAAGTTATGTCTTAAAGGACCAAGTGGAAAGCTCAAAAGTGTGGTTAAGAAAAGAGCTGAAAGTGTGAGATTCCATAGTGAAAATGAGTTCTAGTAATGACCATAGAGACAAATATAACAGAGATTCATTTATTGTTATAATATATTATATGTGACCATTAAAGAAGGGTGTTACAAGTAATACTTCATGTCATGTATCATGTGATTTGTTGGTTATTTACTATATATTAATTATTGTTCTACGATGTCTTAATCATAGATGCACTTTTATAGAATCTAAAAGTGACTTACTTCCTATATGTTTATAATGTTGTGATCAATAATATATTAAATGTGATTTCTCTAAATAATATATTAAATATGATTTATTCAAATCTTTAATAATAATTTAATTTCCAAAATGATTTCCCTCTTCAACATTTCTCATTTTTCATGGGATTTGAACATTTAAAATTTCCTATTTATTCGTCAAAGCATTGGAAAAACCACAAACCAGACCAAAACTTTCAATTAAAAAGTCTACATTCCAGTATTGTTTGTGATGATTTCTGCTACAAATGCAACTTCATGTTCGTATTCTCAAAAGAAAAATATATGTGATTTACATTTCTCGCTTGTCGTAATTTTGTTCCCAAAATATAATTCCAATCAATATAGAGTTCCAATCGATGGTATGCAGAAACTCTTAAAAAAACAAGGTGAAATAGTCTCAAAATTACTCAGCAATTCCATGCTGGTCTATATTCCATATAATTTGCTTCTTATTATTAGGATGGGATAACTTTATTCCCAAACCATTTAGTTAATGAAAATGTTTAGATTTCATAAGAATCAGCATCCATAACCAAGATATAGTCTTCTATTATAATGCAATTAATGATCAAATTACCTGGAAATATCGCTAGTTTACCATGCTGGCTACTACAATTTCAAAGCCCTATACTAACAGAGATCCATATGTATAACTGATAGAGAAATTATCACATATTTATATGCGAAAGCAATTTTGGAGTACAAAAATACATGTTAAGCTCCGGAGGGATAGACGCTGCTGCAGAACGCGGTAGGAGGATTGAGATTGCTGTTTCTGACAACGCAAAATCACGAGGTCGAGGGCGGCAATGGTATCAAAGTCCCGTCTTACAGGTCTTGCAAGGTCAAGAAAATACAGCAATGTTAAGAGTGGGGGTGACATTTGCAGATATGGAAGCTCAGGAAAGATAGCGCCCAGGGATTTAACCTTTAATTCTGGTGCTGATGATAATTGAAGCATGAACGCTTTTCATAACGTGTTTTCTTTTGCACTCTTTAGCTGTTCCGCCAGGCCGGACTAGGATGAGAAACCTATCGTGCTAAATTAATTGTAGAAAATTGTTGAACACCTTTGCCAGATGCTTGAAACGGTTGCAGCTCTCCACTCCCATGTTTTCTCTCTGGATGCAATTAACTGAAAGGGAAGATTAATAACATTGAAAAATGTAATCCATTACTCAATTCTATATTTATTTATAGGTTTAGGCAGAGAACATAGAGCTAAAATACAACTCACTCAATAGATTTTGTCATTCAGATTTTTGGAATATTTTGAAAGCTACATCTGAATAAGAAAAGATTGGAATATTTTGAAAGCTAGATCTGAATAAGAATGGATATGTCAGTCAATAAAATATATATTTTTAGAATATTTATAACTGAAATAAAATATATATCAGCTAATATATCTTTTTATTAGATTTTTGGAATATTTTGAATGATGAATCTAAACAAGAATGGATACAAGTTATTCAATAGATTTGGTTTTTAGATTTTGGAAATATTTCGAAATTTAAATTTAAAAAACTGAAAAGATGATTAATAATATTTAAAAAATAAGTATTATTGGATTCTATGTTTAGTAGATAACTTCTAACTAGAATACAAACCACTCAATAAAAATTGTATGTCTAATTTTAAATATTTAAAAATATAGATCATAAATTATATTGTACTGGAAGACAATTAAGAAAACACAAAATGTTTATATAAAGTTTTTTTTATATATAAAAGTGAGCTATATTTTGTTTTAAATTTTGTAGAATTTTTTTGAAATCACAATTCAAAATTAGATAAATCTAAATTTCATTATTATACATTAAAAACAATTTAAACAATAAAAATTCACATTTTTAAAAATAATTTTTATTATCCAATTTTAATCAGAAAAAATATCTAATAATTAAACTGTTCTATATAAAAATATGATAAACACACCGTCAAATATGTTTATAAAATTTTAATGTATTTTAATTATATCAAATTTCCTTTTCCATTAAAAAATACCGTTTACTAAGTCATTATGATTTCACCAAAATCACCAGATTTCAATGAAGAAAACCCAGAAGATGATTATTACTGCTTCACTTCAACTATCAGTACAAACCAAGGATATCACACTACACTTCCTTGGGTTCTGTAGGTGCCCCATCATGCACTTTAAAAAGCATCTAAAATCGGAGCACATGCAAACAACCGGCACAGGTTGAGTAACATGATCGTAATTCAATAGAGTTGCCGCTCACTTTGTTATTATTTTTATTTTGTTATTTGTCCACCACTTTCTATTTAATATTGGGCACGCGTGATAGCTTGACACGGAAGGAACTCTTTGAATAGATTTCTTGCTAGCTTTGAACTATAAAGAAACCCTATGTTTTCTACCTGTGGTTTGCCTTTTACGAAATCATAAAATGCAATACAAACATTATGTTACTTGACCTTCAAGAATATGGTAATTACACACTTCGGTAGTGTACTTACTAATGCATCCAAGTTCAAGCTCTTTTTCACGTTAAAATTGGTAGCTGATTCACCTTTTCCTCTTCAATGAATTTGAGATAAATGGGAAGATCTACGCATAGTGATTTAGTTATTTTGATGGACAAAGTAATCACAACAGTCTCATGGCACATGAATGAAGTAACTATGGTAAGAGATGTAATATTGAATTACATTAAGTTCCAACACTTTAAGAGGTTGTATAGAGTACATTATGACTTACTTTATTGTTATTTTTAATTAAAAATTTGTTACTCACTGCTTACCTCAGTTTAAA
>APFE030220612.1:0-19725 GCA_000404065.3 Pinus taeda
GGGAGGCTAGTAGACTACAACAGTGCGAGAGGCACGGGAGTGTTTCACTAGTGCAGGATAGAAAAGAGAGGTGTGCAACAATGTGAGATGTAGGGAGTTGTTGTAGAAACGCAAAGGTCAGTAGAGGGAGAAATTTTTAGCGACAGAGAGAACTTTAGCATCGGGAGTGTCTCTAGCCTGACAAGGATGTTAGAAGTTGGGTGGGTCAGTTACTTACTTCTCAGCAACTGAGTTGTAGTGCAGTAGCATGAGGAGAAGGGGAGGCAGTGTAGATGCACTACTGGGAGGATGGACCAGCAACATCACAGATGCAGCAAGAGCTACCATACAGATGTAGAAGTGCCATGGGCAGCAGTACAGGATGCAATAGGAGCTTCTGTACAGGTGCAACAGTGGAAGTGGAAGGGCCATGGGCAATGGTATAGGATGCAACACTATAGAGGATGTTGGGTTGGGAGGCCTAGCATCAGCACAGGGACCGATGCTGGATGATTAGGGTGATACTCAGTGAGGAGTATTACTAGAACACAATCCTTGCTAATAGGGATTGTTGATTTTGGGTAGCATCAGATGTGCTCTAGCTATGAAAATTGGTGGAGGTGATAAGGCACATGAGATCTCCAAGACCCAAAAATGGTTTGGACAAATTATACCCGGTTTGGAAGATATTAAAATAATTAATATTTTTTAATGGATTTCCTAAGTCTAAACTTAGGAAAAATAAAATATTAATGGGTATTAATATAAAACTAGGTTAGAAGGTTCCAAAAGTCATGGATTAAGCCATGTCTAATCTTAGTTGTTGATTAAAGATTTAATCTCGGTTGTTGATGGACCAACGAGAAAAGTATAAGAGGAGACTTGAGGGTCAGTTGGAGAACACACCAGAGTGATCAGTCAGTCTATTCTCTAGAGCGAGGTTTGCTAAGAGAGATAGAATCAGTGATTAGCAATGAGGGGTAGCGAATACATAGCAGAGAGGCGGAGTTTCTACCAGAGAGACAACACAAAGATCGGAGAGGTTGACGCAGAGGTAGCTGGAGGCTATGCAAAAGCAACCAGGAGCTGTGCAGAGCAAGGAGAGGCCACCGTGTGAGACACAAAGGGTCTAGGTTCTAATGTATAAGCTCCATAAGCTAACTCAGTCCCTATCAGAGTAACGCAGAGCAATGGAAGATGTAATTATTGGTGTGGGATTGTTCATCCGATGATTTGTCAGCCAGAATATCTGTTTCCAAGGAGAGGTACTACTACCGAGGGCATTTTCTATTGGGTGAGCCATTTCTGGCACCCTGGTTGTATTCTAAAAACTACATAATAATAAAACCCTGTGAATAGTTGCACTGGTTTTCCCGCATTGGGTTTTCCCGAGGACATTAGTCCAAAAATAATAGTGTCACTTATGTTGTTGTTTACTTTCAGTTGATGATCTATAGATTTTGATATTGTACTTGCGTTTATTTTAAGTATTTACATGGTAAATAACTTGTTAAGTAATTGAACAAGCAGGAAGAAATAAACCAGACAATATAGGAAGAATTTCTAATGGGTTAAGCTTAGAAATTCCAACATATTGATCTGCTTCTTTTCAACTAAATATACTCTAAGAATACAAAAGTGAAAATTCAATGGAGTATGCTTCAATCTCTAAGAAAGTAAAGATCGTGTTCCAATTATTTCATCAAAAAGTTCACAAAAGTACAAAAGTGCAAGCCTTTACAAAGTGTTTTTGATAAAATTCTGGACCCCACTCTAAATGCACGAGAGAGGGAGGTTTAAATAATACAATATATGCATCAAAAATAGATTATTACATATGAAGCTAAGGAGGTTTTAAAAAACCTTCCTTAGAATAAGTAAAATAAAATTAAAATAAAAATAAAAATGCTGACAAGCTTCTTCAAATTGAATGGTCATATTCAGCCATTCGGTCCTTAAGTTTGCAAATGCCTATCATTAGTTTCACCTAGGGTGGCTGGCCAGATATAGATCTTAATTGTCCTATGAATATATCAACAGAGAGATGTAGCACCATATTTTGTGTGGAATTTGTTAGACAACGCAGAGGCATCCAATTACTGTGTGGTTTTACTAGAAACTGCCACTAGGTTTCCCAGTCAAGCTTAGACAGTTGTTTGATTTCCTCTACATTTGTTTGGGTAGTCTCTTTCCACTGTTTTTCTAACTATTTGATGTCTAGGAGAGCTTTTGGCCCACATTATTTAATAATATTGGCAGTGTGGAGGTTTTCATTGAGATCCTCAATGATATTGTTTGTTGTACTAGCTGCTCTTGTTGCTGCCCTTTTTGCTTGCTTTAACTGTATGTCCCAATCTGCGAATAAAATATCCTTGTGGGACTCCTCGATCTTTGGAAGATTTGCCTTTTTACCTTCTTGAGATTCTTACCAAGAAATAAACTCTGAAATCCTCTTATTTATCTCTTCATATTCTAATCTTTGATCCACCACTTGATTGGTTAATTTATCACTTGTTTCACAATAGGGATTGATTAATGAGATTTTTTGGTAGACTATTTCCTATTGCTTTGACAACAGAGAGTTTAGTTTGAGTGCCTCTTTAATGAATTCTTTTGTTTGAGGGTGTCCTTTGAGTTTATCCATTACAGGATGCATTTGATGAATCGGTGAGTCCTTCTCTACAATGTTTATCTGATGTTGTAATATAATTTTCTCAAAATCATTTTGAAGTCATGCCATTTGTATCTGTGCTTACATAGTGGTACTCTGTCTCTCTTGTTCAAGTTTTTGTTCTAACAACTGGACTCTTTCTTCTTTTTCTTTAAGCAAAAGTCAAAATTCAGTTTCCTTATCAATTGTTGCAGTTGCATAGGCACCTGCAAATTGTGATAGCTTTGTAATATTTTTTGATGGATCAATGGGGGTATCTTTCCATATTACCTCCATTAATTCACTTCCAAGAGTTGTTGTTGTTGATACATCTAATTTATTTTTTCTTCCTTTGCCTCTCTA
Organism: Pinus taeda; assembly: GCA_000404065.3. Taxonomy (NCBI): domain Eukaryota; kingdom Viridiplantae; phylum Streptophyta; class Pinopsida; order Pinales; family Pinaceae; genus Pinus; species Pinus taeda. The sequence goes on from APFE030220612.1 coordinate 2,993, forward strand.
CTATAGTATTATGTGTTAGGCTGTAGAATATGTCCATTGGGGGTATTTCCTCAACCTTTAAAACAATTTTTGAAGTTGGGTGTGCCAGGATGATTTCTATATCTTGGGTAGTTATAACTCCTTGTATTATTGTTTTTGGGTTTATATCATGTTGAGTATGTTGTGGATACTGAAATCCAGATGTCCCTTCAAGACTAGACTCTCTTTGGAGATTTTATTAAATTTCGCCCATTCTTGATCCAGATCAATGACTATGATATTTTCTGTTTGAACCTATGTGGAGCCAGCCTCCATGTGCTCCTCAGTTGAGGAATTTTCGGCCATTTCTTCATCATTTTTCTCTGTTTCCTATTTAGGGTTTTCCTCGGGGCTTCCTTCCTTATTCTCTGATTGGTGTTTGGAGTCTTCTAAACCTTGAACTGACTTCTCTTGAGATTCCTCATTAGAATTGTTCTTGGAACTTTCCTCCAGGCTTACGCTAGGAGTTGGTTCTCTTATTTCTTCAATCTGTATTAGGTCCAAAGGGACCTTTTCCAGTCTTTTATTTCTATATTTGTGGAAGCGGTTAAGGTCGTTTGGGTCTGATTTTATTGATGCTAAATGTAAAACTTGTGAAAATGTTTCATCTTTCTCAAAGAGATCATCAAACTCATCATCCTCATGAATAAATTGTCTGATTTTGACCAAGGCAGAGAAATTCTTGGCGACCTTGTTAGGGTCATACTGTTTGCCTTGCATGGTAGCCAGATTTAGAGATGTGATGTTCAGTATCTCTTTTGTCGCATGCCCGATATCATGTAACGCGAAAGCACCACATTGCAATGGGAAGGTCAGCAAGATGGATTTCTTTTATTCTTTGAGGGTTTTGGTTATACCATCCCCCACTTTTTGATAAGAAATCTCTCTTGCCAACAATCTATTAGGCACATAATATGGAAGAACATGCGGAGCTGTAATACTCCCAAAAAATCTGATATAAGTAAATAATTCCTCACCAAACCATCTTGCCACCGACAAGATGTCTGTCTTTGCTTCTTCTAATAGCCTAGGGGATTTCTTATAAAAATGGTCTGGTAAATTGGAAACATAACACCATGACAAATTTTATAAAAATGGTAGCTAAAATACAATTCCCACAAAACTTTATGATAAACATGGATGGGAGTAGGATCCTTTAAAATCCATTTCCAGCCCATGTTTTTAAAATGTGAACAAAAACATATAGCATCCATGACATAAGAACTCATGTAAAAGGGAGGGATAACCTGAGTGGAGATAATTCTATTGCTCCTGTAATCTCCAATGGCCATAGCCAAATTATGTGACAAATTATTACTCCGGTGAATGATTATAACATTAACAAATGCATCAATGAATGGAACCCATTCAATAGAAAACTTGGTGGTATCAACTTTTCCAAATAACCTACACAACATTGCGGCTGCAAAATTATGTGGGGTTGACAAAGGTGCAATTGGGTACATACCAGTTTTCTCCTGCTTGAACTTGTTGGAGCCAGACCTCCAATTCTGCATAACGTCCATCAGATCTTTATTTTCTTTGGAAAATTGCTCAATAAAGGCTTTATCATAGATCTTCTATGACTTTGGCAGATGGTACAATTGGCATAAATTGCCTGGTTTGAATGACCCCATGACTTCATGCATAGAATTTCTGAATGTTCTATATGAAATCCACGTTATCAATAATCCATCTTACCATATGCGTGTATGGTAAGATTTTAGGCCTTGCAACTATCTTGTGCAAGAAATAACACATTTCTTCGAAATAGAAAGCATATGAACATTCCTTAGCATTTGTTGTTGCTTTGGCTTCCAAGACCTTTAGGTTTTCTTCCTCCAGTAAATTAAACATTGCCTCCCATGTTGTAGTCCTACCATCCTTATTGCATGTGGTATCAGAGAAGAGTGGAAGAATGTTTGAATCCTCAGACGTTGTAGATTCTGCAGTCATTTTTCCTTTTTTAACCTTTTTTGCGAGCGATGTCTTCTTCGGAATTTCCCTGAAATTTGGGCAATGGAGAAAACAAGATAAAAATGCAAAGCAGAAAATTCAAGTAGATACACAATAGAATAGTAAATTCTGAAAGAATGTAAGGATAAAGCTTTTATTTCAAACACGGATAAAAAATATATCTATCTTCTCGAGCCGTTAAAAGAATAAATGCAATTAAACCTCATTAACTATGCATTAAGGCCTACGTGTGATTTCCTTTATGACTCATCAAAACATCACATCACAAATTTCTAAATGACATTTCAAATTGGTGTATGTTATGAGCGATGTCAATCATGCGATTACGATGAATTGGAATATCGCAATATTGTAATATTGCAGAATCACATCATCGCAAAATTATATTATCACAATCGCAATATTGCAATATCGCAGAATCACAAAATTGCAATATCGCAAAATCGCATTATCACATTATCAAAAATCGCAATATCATTGTGTTCATGAATATAGCAATTCAAAGTTTCCTTGGTGTTTTGCGATTTGCGATGAGCGGCATACCTTTTACTTTTTCGAGCGCATTTCCTTTGTGTGAAGGATTATTCCATTAAAATGGATATTTATGATATGTTGGACTTGATTGAAGTTTATAATAGTTTTAATATTCTGTCGAGTCCGGACCACATTGCATTTCGCATTTTCTTATGGTTTTCATGTTTGCGCCCTTATAAAAGTCACAATTCGATTGCAAAAAATATTTTAAGGAATATCTTAGGCCTTAAGTTTTATAAGAAGTTAAATGCTACCTTGGGTCTTTTACAGGGGTTTCTTTTATTGCATTTCATGGATTCTACCTCACGACTAACCTTTGTTACTTTGGATCCTACGATTTGTGAAAAAGCAAGAATGCCTAGTCATAAGATGACTTGGTTTGATATCTTAAGATTATCCAAGGTTTTATTCCGAATGGTTTCAAAAGGCAAGCTCTTATTTGCTACTTTTTTGGAAAAATAATTAAAGGGTCCCCATTTATTAATACAATCCTAACTATTTATATAACAAATGGGGGGGTCGTTGAACAATACAACATATACACAAATCAAAAGATGATATTTATTTCCGTAGTTATGTCATTTTAATTAAATTCATTAATTAGAAAGAATGTCATATGAATAAGTGTCATATAAAATGAGTTATGGTATTTAAACCATGATATTGTAACAAAGCCTCACAGGTTAAGAATGTCGTTACATGTCTTTTTTAAATGTATATATTTTAAATTTATATATTACTTATTATTATTATTATTATTATTTAAAGTTATAATTTTGAATTCTAGGAATTTGATTGATTGGATAAAAATAAACAAAGAAAGCATTTATATATATAATATATATTACAAATCCACCTTAACGCTCTCTCTATCAAGAATGCATAGGGATCATATCTCTCTTGGTGCAAACAATTCCTCAAGTTTCTCTAGGGATCATATATATTTGATCCCTCTGAGTGCTTGATTGGTTCGAAGTTTAGATGGATTTACCTTGGTGTGTAATTCATTTTATGTTAAATTAACATCTAATATTTAAAAATATATATATACTAATAAAAAATATTTTAGTGTAGGCCATAAATAAAATATTTCAATGTCCAAAATTAAATAACATAATTTTGTATAGAGAAAAAAGGTATTTTAAATTGATATTTTTCTTAAAATTATTTAACATTATATATATATATAATAATATATAATATATATATTATAATATTATATATATTATTAATAATATAAGATATATTATATATATATATATATATATATATAATATATATAATATATATATATTATTATATATATAGAGAGAGAGAGAGAGAGAGAGAGAGAGAGAGAGAGATTTCTTATTCCATTAATAAGTTCTTTCTAAGTCAACCTATGATGGAGAATTGTAATTCCTTCAATGTATGAAAAGAACTCTGCTCATTTAAACATTTGATCACTCTATAGATCCTGAGTTAACATGGATTTATGCTAATTACTTATTAATATGTTATGTGTCAAACTCCATTCTAACCATAAAAAAAAATACACATAACCTTATCTTGATTATCACACTAACAAAATGTTTTAACTACAATTTTTCTTTCCGTTTACTTTATACAATGTAGACATACACTCTCTCTATAAATAAATATATAATTACATGATTTTTTTTTTGTTATTAATATTATTTTTAAATATTGCATATCAATCTCTCTGATTAGGGCACGAAACATTTGGAGGCTTGCTTGGGTTTGATTGATATGACAAAGCATTTATTGATTTTGGATGGTGGGTGGTATTCCCCACACCCTCACACGCGTATTCACTGTGATAACATGAAGCGTCGTAGATCTTGGTATATCCACGACATGATGGTTGATAACCCTCGGCACCTACAGGTGGTGGCAGCAGAGATGGAGTTAAGACCATCTATCCAGTGTATAAATGCAGGTCCTCGGCTTCTTAGGGAGCCTAAGTTTGATTTTTACAAGTTCATAACGCTAGGAATGAAATAGATATACCCAGTTGTTTCCTCTCTTTGTTTGAGGTTGGCATAAAACGTATGGTATGTTATAATTATATCCCTGTATCCTAGGTTGGGGGCTTCTACTCGTGATAAGCCTTATGCCTAGAAGGGAAAGGAAACACTAGTTAAATTAGCAGTTTCTATGACCAGTAATATTGGCCTTCTCGACTATGTAATGTTGATTTCTATATTTTTTGGCAACATCCTTTCTTGCATGGGCATGTTTAATAGTTTCTGGTTTTTTCTCATGACATTTCCTCTGCATGTTAATAATTGGGTTCTCCATTTTAAGCTTGAATTGTTTGGGCAAGCCCTATGGAGAGTAAGGCTTCTGGTAAATGATCAGGGCTTAGTCTACGGACTTAGGGCTTAGGGGTGCATGGGGGACACCATTTTTATTCTGCTATTACCTCCCACTCCTAGAGGGTTACTATTTATGTATGTTCGCTGGCTCGAGTGGGGGAATTCTAAAGGGACGCAATGTCGTATTGCATTTCATTTGTTTATATGGTCATACATTAAGTTAATGCTTGTCTTTCAGGTCATTCTTTGTAAGAATCATATTCCAGGTTTGCCTATGCTGCATCCATTTCCTGCCTCTGTATAGTGGGTTGGTTTACAAGTGCGAGATAGTGGGAGAAGGGTGAAGAAAGGGGGGCTTGCCTTGAAAGATATGGTGAAGTCTCAGCCTCGTGGTGGAGCCTCAACTGAGGCAGAAGGGGCTGCAGACACCAGGAAGGAAAAGGTAAATAAGTTGGTTTGTCTTCTGGTCAGAATGCGGGACAAAGGACTGCACGGCAGGGGACTGCGTGACAGAGGACTATGTGATAGAGGGGTCGGAAAATGAACTCTGAGATTCTTCAGGCCATGGTTCAAGCATATTGCGAAGGGACCCCAGCACAGGTGAAACAATTGATCACAATTTGGGAGGCAAAGTTGAATTTGAAAGTTGATCTTGAACCACCAGCCAAAGATTGAGGGAGCTTATCATGGACCCTAGGTACACTCGTGATTGTCTCACCCTATTTAGACAGTTTGTCCATCTCTACGGGTGAATGAAATTCATAATGGCCAAAGTAATGGTTGTGGCCACCAACACAGCGACATAAAGTGAGGCCAAGTAGCACCTTTAAGGAATTCGAAAAAAGCTCCTGCTTATTCAACTTCAATTGTAGAATTAGAATGTTTGCCCAGGCTGCATTAAGAAAATATCCCATGTCTCATGCAATCTAAATTGATAAGATCAACTGCTAAAGATCCTACTCTGGTGGAATCATCAGACGGTTAGTTGGTCGAAGTTATGGCTATTAATTTTGGCTTGATTTTGGTTGTATATGTCGGGTAGCATTTATGTTTCAGCGTTATGCTTACTAGTTGGTTTCTAGACTATCAGCCTTATCAGGCTTGGTTAAATAGACTCAAACTATTTATGTTTTAGATGGATTATAATGTGATTCAGTGGCCAATAGACCTGGTCTCGCACTAGGTAGGATGAGGCCACTAAAAAACTTATATAGTTATAATGATGCAGGAGCATCCAGCTAGGGCACCATGACCAGGTGTTGGTCTCCGCCAAGATGGAAGTTGTCTTAACAAGTTTTTTTTTTATGTTAGTTTGTCAAAGTAGGGTGTAAGTTTTTGTTTACTTTTAGTTTCAGTACTAGTTTGGGATAGTTTGGTCGGTTAGGGTCATTAGTTTGTCTGTCTTTAATCAATAGAGATTTAATAATTGTTTTGTCATTCTGGAGCAAAAAATAAAACGTGTTTGGTGTAAAATCTTGTTAAAGAGCATAACCGAATACAAGCATCGTTATGTAACTAAATAGAATTACAACTAAAAATAGTAACTACACAGTTCAGGTAACCACGAACAGAGAGTACAAATGTATATGAAAAATCCATTGAAAGGGTTCAACATTTTTTTTAGCATTCAAGCAATAATAATAAAATGAACAGACAATTCGAATCCATCTGTGTATCTACAACATTTTTCATTTTGCTTCCTAATTCACTGAACATCAGAGTAAACAATACAATGCTCACAGACAAGTTTATTTAATTCTTCTTTTCTAAGAGACAGAGTCCAGACAGCGAGACATAGATGCATTTCCAGAACGAGGAGTTGTATCCCATAGAATAAATCGACGTTGAATAAACAGGAGCGAACGCAAACAAATAAATCGGACGAGTTAATCACATACGAGCCATACATTATCTTCTTAACTTCGGAATCGACCACCAAAACAAATCACCAGAGCAACTACATAACTTTATGTTCATGGAAAAGAAATTACAAACATAGTTGCAAATTAACAATTGTAATTCGAAAGCGTTGAAGCCGGAATGAAAGGAACAATAGCCAATCATCATCATTAAAAACAAGGTAAACCGAAATCAACATTTTCTTGAAAGTTTTTTCTTTAAATTATAAAATGAAATGTATGAGCATCCATAGCAGAGTTCTGGAATAAACTGGAAACAGTCACATAGCTGACGGTTGACAAACCCTAGGTGAGGGTTTTGGGAAATGGCTCCCACACATTAAAAGTTAGCACCAACAATCATAGAACTGAGTAAGCCTATGCTAACAAAATGACCAGGACGCTAGCTACAGTCGAGAGACAACATTGACTAAGCATTGAGGAAAACCAAACCCTCAATCTCACAGGATTATTCTAAAGACTGAAGACTAGTTGCATTGACAGAGCCTACCAGGCAGAGGTCAACGCGTTTGTTCCAAGTATACCCAACTGCAAACCCCAACACCAACAAAAGAATCAACACATAGTTGTTAGAAACCTGTCGACAGAGGAAAACAAAACAAGTGCATGAGCGCAATTATAAGAGGGATACATTTTCCCTACCTGAAGGATTTGCAGCAAGAACAGAGAACAAGCTTTTAACCCTTGAATGCCAACCAATAGCTGAGGCAAAGGAGCGACCACATTAGGAACGGAAGAATGGAAAAGACAAATTGAATCATGGATAGAAGAGGCTACCTGCATTGAAACTGAATACCAGAGAGTGCCCTTGTTTCGAAACCTGAGTGCATGCAAACCCACTAAGTTTCACAAGCAAGACAACCTCATACTAGAACCCAAGCTCATAGAGCAAAGACCAGTTCAAACAATTGCAAAAAGAGCACAAAAATCTACTTACATACGCAGGGGCAGAACCATTTTTGGTTGCCCAACGAACCAGGACCAAAGATTATCCAAGCAAGCATAAGAGGCAAGCAAGTATAAGAGTCACATTGTCGGACCAAAAAAAACAAAAAGGTGCACCCAGCAGTTGCAACGGAGCTACATTCACAAGCAGCAAAACCACATGAGAGCAAACCCTCGATGAACAAGTGAAAAATGGTTGAATGAATGATGGAGGAAGAGTTTTGGAATGAAACGAAGAGCGGAACACGCAACCCGAGGTATAGTACACAGTGTTGATTGCACACAAAAATGCAAGCTATCATTTTCCAGAAAAATTTGAGAGATTGGTAATCATAAACTAATCCACAGCTAAATCACACTTAAATCATTTAATTATTGATTAGTCCGAACAGTGTTGGGCTGGTCCCATCATAGTGGTGTCAGAGCAGTTGAAATTGACTGAAGAAATGGAGGTAGGAAGGAGAGGTCGTGGAAAAGGTGTTCGGAGGATAGCAGAGGAAGGACTGAGAGAGGAGATCAGGATTTTTACTGCCCGTTTGGAGGCAGTCGAAGCAGGGAGAAGAAGGGATCCAGAGGTAGGCGATGACAGCAAAGAGGAAGCTGAAGCGACAACAGATGGATCGGATGGAGAGGGCCTAGAAATGAGACTATTGAGATCTGTCTTAGTGGCAAGCAGTAAACCCAAACCAGAACTCCCAAATTATGATGACAGCCTGTCCATAGAGGTTCTAATGGATTGGATCAGTGAGCTAGATAAGTATTTCGAGTGTGAGGAGTTCAGTGAGACCACAGATTTAAGTTCATTGCGACGAAGTTGAAGGGACACACAGCCCTGTGGTGGGACAGTGTCCAAACAGAGAGAAGGAGATTGAACAAGTCGTTGATCAAAATTTGGTCAAGGATGGTGGCCAAGTTGAAGGACATATTTCTACCGAAAGATTATGAGATTGCACTAAACAGACAAGTGCAGAATCTGAAATAGAAATGAATGACAGTGAGGGAGTACACTGAGGAGTTTTATCGAGTGAACTTAAGGGTCGGTTATACAGTGGATACCTCAAAGAAGACAACGAGGTATGTAAATGGTTTAAGACTAAAAATTTTAGATGAAATTAGTATTCTATCTCCAAAGAACATTGAAGAAGCGTTTCAAAGTGCTATGAAAGCTGAAGAGAAAATTACTAGAAAGAAAAATGCCAGGAGAGGATGAGGAACTGGCAGAGGAAAAGGCCAGTCATATGGAAGAGGGCAGACTGCTAATAGTAATGAGGAAGGTAGCAGTTATAAAGCTTCCAAATCAGCAGATAAAGGTGATAATGCGAAAGGTGATGGACCATATTAGCGAGGCAGGGGAAATGGTCGAGGAAGAGGAGCTGGGTACCAATGTTATAGGTGTCATAAGAGGGGACATAGATCATTTGAGTGTCGTGAGGTAGACTAAGCTGCACAGAGGGGTGTGTATGTAGCACAACCAGAAGAAGCAGAGGAACCTCCCCAAGAAGAAGAGAATGCTCCAGAAATAGGGGAAGCCCTCGTGTTGAACAAGGTGTTGTTAAAACCAGCAAAAGAAACCACCGAACAAACTCACACGATAAGTGTTGTAAGCTAATTATTGACAACGGTAGTACAGATAACGTGGTGGCCACAGAGATGGTGGAAAATTTGGAATTGAAGTGATTGAAACATCCCACCCCTTACAAAGTTTCATGGCTGCAAAAAGGCCATCAGTTGCTGGTGGATGAACATTGAGGTGGAGTTTCAAATAGGCAGATATAAGGATAAGGTCATTTGTAACATCATGCCGATGGATGTATGTCACATACTGCTAGGCAGGCCATGGCAGTATGATAGAAAGGTGGTACATGATGGATTGACAAACTGCTATAAGTTTGTCAAGGATGGAATCAAGCACACGATTGTGCCCATCAAGGAGGAAGGAACAATAGGAACAAGTGAGCCAAGAGCATTGTTGGTCAGCAAAAAACAGTTTCTGAAACAAGTTCAAGATAGCGAGGTGAGTTATGCAGTCGTAAGAAGAGAAAAAATGGTACTTTTGCGTACAGAGGTATTGGATTTACCCCCAGAAATTTAGCAGATGTTGCAAGAGTTTACAGACAAAGTGGTGGATGACTTGCCAAATAAACTACCCCCCATAAGAAGCATAAGTCACCATATTGACTTCATACCTGGAGCAAGTTTGCCAAATAAGGCAGCATACCGAATGAGCCCCAAGGACAATGAAGAGATTAGGAATCAGGTGCAGGAACTACTAGACAAAGGATTGGTAAAGGAAAGTTTGAGCCCTTGTGCAGTTCCAACGGTTCTCGCTCCCAACAAAGGAGGAGAATGGAGGATGTGCACAGACTTGAGGGACATCAACAAAATAACCATTCGGTATAGGTTCCCACTGCCACAAATGGAAGATATGATGGATTTCCTAAGTGGGGCAACATATTTTTCTAAGATATACTTGAAGAGCGAGTATCATCAAATTTGAATTCGAGAGGGGGACGAATGGAAGACAGCCTTTAAGATGAATGAGGGATTGTATGAATGGCTGGTTATGCCATTCGGGTTGAGCAATGCACCCAGTACATTTATGTGGTTAATGAATGAAATGCTGAAAGAATAAATCGGAAAATTTGTGATAGTGTACCTGGACAACATACTAATTTTCAGTAGGACAAGGGAGGAGCACCTTCGACATGTTCAGAAAGTGCTGGAAAAATTACAGCAGAATAAACTACTGATAAATCTGAACAAGTGTACTTTTCTGCAAAAAGAATTGATCTATTTGGGCTTCGTAATAGTAGAAAATGAGCTAAAGTTGGATCTGTAGAAGATTGCAGTGATAGTTAATTGGCCATCTTCGAAAAGATTATTTGAGGTATGTAGTTTTCATGGGCTGGCGAGTTTTTACTAGAAATTCATAAGAAATTTTAGCGAAATTAGTGCACCTATGTTGGAAACCATTAAAAAGGCTAGTCAACATTTTCGATGGACTGATGCAGCGGAGAGGGGTTTTCAGCTACTAAAGAAGAAGATCACAGAAAGATCGATCCTGAGAATGCCAGATATTAAAAATCTCTTTCAGGTTCGCTGTGATGCTAGCGGTACAGCTATTGGAGCTGTACTTAGCCAGGAGGATAAACCTGTTGCATTTTTCAGCGAGAAGCTAAATGAAAGCAGACAGAAATATTCTTCCTATGACAAGGAGTTCTATGTTTTGTGCAGGCATTAAAACACTGGAGGCACTATTTGCTGGGAAATGAATTTGTGTTGTTTTCAGATAATTCTGCACTATAGTATGTGATGCAACAGCACAAGCTGAATCAAAAACATGCCAAGTGGGTGGAATATTTGTAGAGTTTCGCCTTTGTGTTGAAACACATCAGCAACGCCGGCCAACAAAGTGGAAAATGTGTTGAGTAGGAGAGCCTTACTTTTGCAGGAGAGTACTGTACAAGTGCTGGATTTTGAGCACTTGTAAGATTTATATCAGACTGACACAGATTTTAAAGAAGCCTATGAGGCATGTCAGAATCCTTTGGTGAGAGATAACAGTCCTTCGTTGGACTACAACTTGCAAGAGAAACTGCTGTTTAGAGGAGGACAGTTATGCATTCCTGACTGCTCGTTGAGAGAGAACATTATTCAGGAGAAGCACATTGGAGGTCTAGCCAGACATTTCAACATAGACAAGACACTCGAGTAGCTCAGTCATTTCTACTTTTGGCCAAAGATGCGAAGGGATGTACAACGATTTGTGACCAGATGTAAAGTGTGTCAGTTGGAAAAAGGTCACAGTCAAAGCACGGGACTGTATACACCATTGCTTGTTCCAAGCAGACCGTGGGACTCAGTCAGCTTGGACTTTGTCTTGGGTCTACCTAGGACACAGCGAGGTTATGACTCGGTGATGGTAGTAGTGGACAGATTCTCAAAGATGGCACATTTTATCCCTTGCAGAAAAACCAATGATGCCACTCATGTGGCCCACTTGTTCTTCACGGAGATTGTCAGGTTACATAGGTTGCCTAAGCCTATTCTTTCAGATAGGGATGTGAAGATTACAGGGCACTTTTGGCACACCCTTTGGAAGAAGATGGATACATAGTTGAGTTACAGATCTGCTTATCACCCACAAACCAACGAAAACAGAGGTGGTAAACAGGAGTTTGGGAAACCTACTACGAAGTTTAATTGGTGAGAATTTGCAGATGTGGGATCGAGTGCTTGCACAGGCAGCGTTCGCTTATAATGACTCACCTAATTGCAGCACAGGTTACAGTGCATTTCAAATACTATACAACATGCATCCTCGCGGAGTGCATGAGTTGTGAGATCTCGGTCAGCAAGAAAGGCGAAGCATAGATGGAGAATATTTCGCTAATGCGATGAGAGATTTGCATGAGCAAGTGAAAATTAAATTGCAGGACAAAAGCCAAAAGTATAAACAACAAGCATATTTGAAGAGAAGGGAATTACAGTTCAATGTAGGAGATGAGGTCCTCGCACATTTGCGCAAGGAATGCTTCCCTAGAGGTGCATACAATAAGTTGAAGTATAAGAAGATAAGTCCCTGCAAAGTCCTCCAGAAATTTTCAACAAATGCCTATGAGATACAACTGCCACCAGGGGTAGGCATTTCACCCATCTTTAATGTAGAAAACCTGTTTCCTTACACTGCTAACCCAGAAGAAGAAGACGGAACCACACGGCCTACACGGAATACCCAGGATGGAGGAGAAACTTGGATGAGACAGATGCCTTATGTTCAGGCTCTTGAGATCGAGAGCATCCTCGATACTCAGGTGGCCAAATGAACTCGACGGAAGGAGTATCTGCAATACCTGGTCAAGTGGAAGAACCATCCTATTGAGGACAGTTCGTGGCTTGATGCCAGGCAGATTGAGCAGGTGGGTTCTTCAGTCAAGAAGCTCATGGAACAGAGTCATGATTTCTTTTTCACCCCGGGAGCCTGATGCAGGAGCATCCAACTAGGGCATCATGACTGGGTGTTGGTCTCCTCCAAGATGGAAGTTGTCTTAACAAGTTGGTTTTTTTTTATGTTAGTTTGTCAAAGTAGGGTGTAAGTTTTTGTTTACTTCTAGTTTCAGTACTAGTTAGGGACAGTTTGGTCGGTTAGGGTCATTAGTTTGTCTGTCTTTAATCAATAGAGATTTAATAATTGTTCTGTCATTTTGGAGAAAAAAACAAAATGTGTTTGATGTAAAATCTTGTCAAAGAGTAGAACCGAATACAAGCATCGTTATGTAACTAAATAGAATTACAACCAAAAATAGTAACTACACAGTTCAGGTAACTGTGAACGGAGACTACAAATGTACATGAAAAATCCATTGAAAGGGTTCAACATTTTTTTTTAGCATTCAAGCAATAATAATAAAATAACAGACAATTTGAATCCATCTGTGTATCTACAACATTTTTCGTTTTGCTTCCTAATTCACCGAATATCAGATTAAATGATACAATGCTCAGAGACAAGTTTATGTAATTCTTCTTTTCTAAGAGACAGAGTCCAGACAACGAGACAGAGATGCATTCCTAGAACTAGGGGTTGTATCCCATAGAAGAAATCGACGTTCAATAAATAGGAGCGAATGCAGACAAATAAATCAGACGAGTTAATCACATACGAGCCATACATTATCTTCTTAACTTTGAAATCGACCGCCAAAAGAAATTACCAGAGCAACTACAGAACTTTCTGTTCATGGAAAAAAAAATACAAACACAGTTGCAAATTAACAATTGTAATTCGAAAGTGTTGAAGCTGGAATGAAAGGAATGACAACCTATCATCATCATCATTAAAAACAAGGTAAACCGAAATCAACATTTTCCTAAAAGTTTTTACTTTAAATTATAAAATGAAACATATGAGCATCCATAGCAGAGTTCTAAAATAAACTGGAAACATTCACAAAGCCAACGGTCGACAAACCCTAGGTGAGGATTTTGGGAAACGTCTCCCACACATTAAAAGTTATAGCCAACAATCACAGAACCGAGGAAGCCTATGCTAACAAAACGACCAGGACGCTGGCTATAGCTGAGAGACAACATTGAGTAAGCATTGAGGAAAACCAAACTCTCAATCTCACAAGCCTATCCTAAAGATCGAAGACTAGTTGTGTTGACAGAGCCTACCAGGCAAAGGCCAATGCGTTTAATCCAATCATACCCAACTGCAAACCCCAACAACTGCAAAAGAATCAACACACAGTTGTTAGAAACCTGTCGACAGAGGAAAACAAAACAAGTGCATGAGCATGAGTATAAGAGGGATACATTTTCCCTACCTGAAGGATTCACAGTGAGAATAGAGAACAAGATTTTAACCCTCGAATTCCAACCAACAGCCGAGACAAAGGAATGGCCACATTAGGAACAGAAGAATGGAAAAGAAAAATTGAATCATAGATAGAAGAGGCTACCTCCATTGAAGCCGAAGACCGGAGAGTGCCACTGTTTCGAAACCTGAGTGCAAGCCAACCCACCGAGTTTCACAAGCAAAACAAACTCATACTAGAACCCGAGCTCGTGGAGTAAAGACCAGTTGAAACAATTGCAAAAGGAGCACAAAAATCTACTTACACAGGTGGCGGAGAAACCATTTTTGGTTTCCCAATGAACTGGGACCAAATATTATCCAAGCAAGTATAAGAGTGACACTGTCAGACCAGAAAAAAACCAGAAGGCGCACCCAACAGTTTCAGCGTAGTTGCATTCACAAGTAGCAAAACCACATCAGAGCAAACCCTGAGTGAACAAGTGCAAAATGGTTGAATGCAAGACTGAGGAAGAGTTTTGGCATGAAACGAAGAGGGGGACACATGACCCGATGTATAGTACACAATATTGATTGCACACATAAATGCAACCTATCATTTTCCAGAAAAATCTGAGAGATTGGTAATCATAAACTAATCCACAAGGAAATCACACTTAAATCATTTAATTATTGATTAATCCGAACAGTGTTGGGTTGGTCCCATCATATAACCTGCATGTTTATAGGTGAATGAATGAAAGTCACTTCTTAGCTTACAAAAAAAAAATGTTGCATATGAATCTATTTAAAAACACCTACCAATCAAAGGAATTACAATCTCATTCATCTTGAACAACACCCTATAACCATCATTTTTTTTCATTTACTTTACATATTCTATCTGTATTTCCATTGAATCTTTCTTGTTATTAAAATATTAACATTTGAACAAACTACAAAATCTTCCTCATACACTTCAAGGGATGAATATAGGTACTTACGCAATGAATTTGAAGATGGTGTAACGGGAGGAAATGTAGAAAAATGACTTAGCTTTCCAAATATATAGTTTTATTTATAGAGATTTTATTTAACTATATCAATTTTGAGTTTTCCTAACATTGGTATGCTATTTTTCATGCAAAATATAATGTATATGTTTCCATTAGTGCAACATTCAATTACTTAATAATGAAATCTTGCTACAAAAAATTATAGAGTTGTAGAGAACACAATGTTCTTATGCACAATTAGTTCTTTCAAAATATCTATATATGGAGAAAAAAATGCAGATTGCTTGCTAACGTTAAGACCCTTTTAGGCAGCACTAAAGGAAGGCGTCTTAATTTCAGAGATATTAATATAGTATAATGTCTTTGAAATTAAGATGCCTTCCTTTAGTGAAACCAAAGAGGGTGATAACATTATAAAAAAATCTTAAATTTTTTCCCCCATATTGTAGGTCTCAATGTCCTCTAGTGCAACATAAAAAAATCATTAAATGGTTAAAGGGAAGATAAGGTATAGTGGAAATAAGGGAGGAATTTATTTTAATATTTTAATACATATCAAGAGAAAATTGTACTAAAAATAGTAAGCACTATTACTGTTTCAAAAATGTATATAATTTGAATCTACATAAATAAGACTTATATATGTATCTATTGTCTCACACACAAAGTATATAACCGATAAATAGAAAAATAGTTTCAAATTTTGAAATATATATAGAGTTTATGAAAAAAATGATGTATTGATGTATTTGCAGCTCAAACCATCATGTTTATGATTTTGAACATGTATTCAAACCAACCAACTCATCATGCATGTAAGATCCTTATCGAAAAATAAATAATAAAATAGTGTACACATTCTTAGTGCTAAAATCATGCACATGGTTCTAGCTATACCCACACTTATGTGTTCTTGTTGCTAGGAACATGCATGTGCTCTCGCCGCTAATAGTATGCATGTCCTCTTGCCACTAGGAATATGCATGTGCTCTTTCCACTAGAAACATGTATGCATTATTGAGGTTGGGTTTTTGGGGAGGGGAAAGGAGAGAGAGGAAGGAATAGAGAGGATGTGTGTGTGTGTTTGTGCGAGAGAGAGAGAGAGAGAGAGGTGGGGAAGAATGAGTGGGTGAGTGAAGGACAAAGACGGGGGGCGTAGAGATTTGTGGGAGAGAAAGGGAGGATGAAAGAGACATAGTTTTATGGGAGTTGTTTTGAAAGAGGGATTGAGAAAGACCTCAGAGAGAGAGAGAGAGAGAGAGAGAGATGAAGGGGGTTGGGGGGAGGGGAAGAGAATGAGAGAGTGGGAGGGAGTGAGGGAGTGAGAGAGAGATAAGGATAGAGGGATGGATATAGAGATATATATCGAGGTTAGAGAGAGAGTGTGTGTATGTGTGTGTTGGAGGGGGGTTCTTATAAAGGAGGGACTAAGGGAAGAAAGGAGGGAGGGTGAAATAAAAAAAAAGGTGGCAAGTGGGAGCGATGGATAAGGAAATATATAAAGGCAGGTGAGGGGAGAATGAGAGAGAGGGAGGAGGACGAGAGATAATGTGAGAGGAGGGGTCGGGGGAAGAGCTAGGAACAGATGGAGGGAGATAGATATAGAGTTGGAGGGGGAGGGGCAGAGAGACATGGAGAAAACAAAGAGGGAGGGAGATGGAGACAGAGCTAGAGGGAGAAGAGGGATAGAGACATAGATAGGGAAGAA
>APFE030220619.1:0-24764 GCA_000404065.3 Pinus taeda
TATATTGAAATATTTCATTTATAACCCACATTGTTTACATCAAAATGTATTTTTATTTTACTCATCTCCATCATATTGGGATATAGAAATCATATATCCATTAGAGTTAAATGAACCAATTTGACTTCTCATGTTTAGAAATGAGTACATACTCCATCCCCTCTAAATTTGAACATGTTACCTTTTACTAAAAAACACATATTCTTAACCTTAATCATTATTAGAAGTATTAAGTTTTATGAGTTCTCTATGATAATTATTTTAATTTATATTGTACAATGGATCTATTTATATTTTGTATATTTCACCTCTTTATATATATAAAATTTTTTATTTCTAATTTTATTAAAAGCTTCATAATACATATAGATATAGCAATTAAGTTTTTATATTGTGAATAATTATTTTTTTCGAATATTGTTGTTAAGTATAAATTATATTGTTTAAATTTGTTATAATGAAATATGAATAGTATTATTTCTTTATTTCTCCTTTTTCAAAGAAATTGTTTATTTCTTTTACTAAAAAGTTGGAATATAACAAATTAAATTGAGTAGTTTTTTTTTTTTTTTTGTATACTTGGTAGGAGTACATCTTTACCATGTCCAACATGTCCAATATATAACACAAGACTTGAACTGAAGACTTCTTCGGTGAGACTTCACTAGCACAAGATTTGAGCCCACTAACTTTTGGTTACGTGAGACTTAGTGAGACTTCATTTGCACAGCCAACCATTGCCAATTGAGCTATCCCAAGCAGACAATTGAGTAGGATTAGTATTGTTACTATTACTTTTACTCTTTATATTACTTTTATAGTTCTATTATTTTTCATATTTTTAAATTAAATATGCCTTATTATTTATTATTATTATTATTAAATTTACCCTCAATAAGAACATATCATTTAATACTTCAATAAAACATATGTGCCATAATGTATGCAAGACATACATGTTTTTGTAGTTTTGTAGTTTTCTATTTATTATTATTTTTTTAATTTTAAATCTTTGATCTAGTATTTTACTACATCTCCCTCGTATTAAAATGTAGTGCACTTATGAGCATATTAGATCTAATTTATTTCACATATTTATTTACTATTTCTCATAATCCTAAATGCCTCGTAGTAAATCATGGGTTATTAAATTAATCTTTAGTATTTTTTACTTATTTTTATTTATTATAAGTTTAATATTCAATTTCTAATTATTAATTTATCATATTTTCCTTATAATTAATTTTTATTGGATTTTTTTAAATTTATTTTCCAATTGTCATTTTTATAGAGTTAAAGTTATAATTTATTTCTCTTCTTCTTCCATGTAAGATGATGATAAATGTAGCGATTCATAAAAATGTTGAGAATTTGATAAACAAATATATAATTTCTTCCGCTCACAAATTTATACCTAATATTTATTGGTTACAACATAGAAGAAACTTAACAAAAATATAAAAACTAATTTATTTTGAATTATATCTCTTCAAAAAAGAATTGTCTCATTGGTATAACACACTATGTTTTCTCCTTTGGATTTTGTAAAATTGTGCATTTAATTATTACTTTCCAGGCATAACAAAAGTGTATTCTAAACCATATATATAGACTAATTAAAATATTTTAATTTAATTTTAAATCCTTAATTTCCGATAAATCGCGGAATAATTATAATCAAAACTTTAATATAAACAATATAGAAATCATATTAAAACTTATTAAAATTATAAATTAGATTAATGTTTTTTTTAATTAAAAAAAGTGTGAAATTTTATATTAAATCAAATAAAACATATATAAAATAAAAAAAAATAAAAATAATATATAATTTGTTTTCCGAAGTATATAATATCAATTTAATTTATTTTTAAATTACACCTATTGGAATTTCTATTTTTTTTTAATATTTGCTTATTGAATTTTTTTTTTTTTTTTAATATTTGGCAAAAAAAATTATGCTATTAGGAGTAATTATATTTTATATTATAATTCTAATTTAAGAAAACATATATATTTATAATTAATTAAAAACACCTAACATTAAAAAAGTATTCTCCCTATTAAATAAGTATCGAAACAAGATTACTGATCACTGCATTTATAAAATAATAAAGATTACTTCTTGAATTATAAAATAATAAAGATTACTTCTTGAAAAATAATAAAGATTACTTCTTGAATAGTGTCATGGATGACTTTCTATCTACTCAATTATTTCATCTTATTATGATATCACTTCTCATTAGTAGAGGAACAATGCTTTCCTAGCCACTAAACTAACCCACAGAGATACAATATTTTATTACCGACTAAACTAACTCTCGGAACCAGGACCAGGAGTACATTCAGAAGCTAACCCTCGGAACGAGGAACAAGAGGTTTTCAGAAGCACAAGGAAAAAGAGTAATATCATGACGGAAGCACAAGGAAAAGGAGTAATATTAGTTAAGCAGCGCATTGGACGGAAGCGACTTTCAGTGGATAGATGGCATTATTGGCATAGTTGAAGGACACACTCTCTCCCGCCGCCAATTTCCCGCCGTCCTTCACCAAGCAGTCGTTGTAGGCGATCCTCCTAAATGTTTTAGGGTCTATCTCTATCGTCGACGCGAAGGAGCCGCAGCTAATGTGTATATTGCTGATTGCGCACCCAGTGGCGCATGTGTTGCTAATTTCCACACCATATACAGGTATACCATCTTTCCCTGTGTAGATCATACGCTCACTCACTGAAATGTCTCTGCCCGAACACACTTGACCGACTCTCAGGCTCTCTGAGTAATTCACATTAATGGGCGATCCACCCATTTTCTTCACAACGGCATCAGATTCAATATGTGAGAGAAAAGTTAGGAAAATGCAGAGTCCAAACAACAGCTGAACAACATAGGGGCCGTGGTGATTACTAAAGCACAACGCAGGCATTTTCTTTATATGTAATCCTTCACAAAGCTACTTCCCCCCAAATTTGATGATTCTATTCCACTTCTGTAATTTCATTTGAGTTGCAATGAATTTATATGCAGACAAAAGTTAGAAGGAGAACCGTGTGAAGCTGTTTATGAGACTTACGTGATTTGTTTGTCCATTTCAATCCTTCGTAGCTCAGAATTCGGAACGGCCATCACGTGTGTTACTAGCAAAAACCATCCTTGATAATCTAGCGCGCTGCTCCCTTTAACCTAACATATATATCAAGTTTGTTAGTAGCAACATCCATGCTTGATCCTTGTAACAGATTCATTTATGATAATTTAGCGTGCTGCTCCAGACGAGAATTAGGGCAGTATTTTCACCACCTTTACATACTTATCCAACCAGGGTTGAAACTTGGCGTAGATATTTGATTGAAACTTCGTGTGGATATTTGATTGGAATATTTTTTTTTGTTAGTGCGTGTTTAGTTTGTAGTAGGATTCTATATTTTAATTTAATTATAAATAAATGAAATGGTATTAATGTATGTAGTTTTTCATAAAATATTTGGAATAAATTAGTTTAGGTATATATGTAGGTAGTTTTTAATAAAATATTTTGGAATAAATTAAATTAGTATATATGTATGTAGTTTTTAATAAAATATTTTGGAATATTTTGAAAAGTATTTATTTATAAATTAAAGATTCAAATTTATTTTCAATGTAGTTATTGTTTTTATTTTTTTTAATTATAGTTGATTAAATTAAATCTATTGTCATGTGAACTTATGGTATATATTAGTAACTTATGGTATTTGTTAGTAATAATGTCTCAAAAATTATTTTGAAAATGTTTACAATATATGACAAATTGTATTAAGAAATTATGATATTGAAAATTATTTTAAAATACTTACCATACAAGAATGAATCTCTTTAATTAATAACCTTGTTAATATGTTCTTTATATATATTAATGACATTAATATTTTTTAATAAAACTTTCTATATATTTATTATATTATTATTATTATTAAATCTGAAAATTGTTAATGATATGTTTTATTCCATCTAATGTGAAAATTGTTAATCATATGTTTTATTCCAATTCTTATATGATAACTCTATAAATATTAATCATACTTTTTATTTTTATTTTTAATATTTGTTTTCTTCGTATTTATTAGTTAATCCCCCTAACTAACTATTATATTATTAACCAATGAAATTAAATTAATTATATTTTCAAATTAACAACAATTTAAAGTTTTTATTATTTATATTTTTATTTAGAGGTATGGTCCTATGTCCAATTTAGTTGTTGGCCTTGTTAGCAGTGGTTGGAGGCTGTGGTCAAAGCTATTTAACATGCAAAGCTCGATCTAGCTCTTCAACTTGTCTTGATGATGAACAACATTAGTTGATTTGAAATGCATCAACAAATGATAGATCTTGTGACTTACACCGAAAAATCTGTGGTAAATAAAATTATATGTTAATGGATTTCTTTATTTTTTTATTAATCTTAATAATATTACATTGATCTTATAATAATATTACTTTGAGATATATTATATTTACTATATATTTAAGTTATATGGCTATATTACTTTCATACTATTTACTAAATATAATTATAAATAAAAATTTTAAATTTATAGAAACATTTAGTCTAACAAAATAAAATAAATTAAAAATCTGACCCATCACATCATTTTTGTGAAATCACTTTTTTCACATTTTTGTGAAATCACTTTTTTCACATTGGTTGACCAGTCTTATCTTTATGTCAGTTGACTGAAATATATTCGGAAAGAGAGGAGTTTATAATATTTCAGGTGGCCAAAAAAATATGCGCTGCAAACCAGCATTTATGTTTGACCCGTCTCGTCATAAACATTTCGTCCATTTGTAATTTTTATTTTTCCCCGCACAACAATTTACATTCAAAACAATGTTCTCCAACTGGAGTTTCAATAACGTGCTTCTTAAATTGGACTTGATTGAAATAAGTTTTGAAGGGCCATATTTTTTAATAACCGTTTTACATTTATAAAAAAAAAAATTGAAATTTTTGGGGCAATGTTTTTAAAAGCCGTGGCAATTTATTTTTTCTTAAAGGAAAACCTTCTTAAAATTTGGATGATGAGGATAGAAGATGTTTTTTTTCCAATGAGGTTTTAAAATTTATTAAAAAAAATAAAAATAAAAATTAGTTTTTGGTAATCAATTTATAATAAAATATTTTTTTCTGAGTTTGAAGTTAATTAAGTTGGAATTGGGTATTTAATCATTTTACTAATTAAGAAAATTCATTTTTTTTAGTGGCTGCCACAGTATCAATGGATTGAATTCACACCAATAACTTCACATGCATATCTAAATAGCATGATTAAACTTTGTTTAAATTAATTTTTTAAAAAGCTTCATTAAAAATTTACCATGCCATTTGTTAATTGAAGGATTAACCATAACTAGAAGACTACAAAGTTTAACGCACACCTTACACATACACTTGTCATAGTAGTGGAAAGGTGTACATCCAACTAAGATGAGTATCCTTTTCAAACCCAGTAGTAACATCTGTCCAATTCCAAATAAAAGGGGTGGTTAGTTTCATTAACTTGTCCATCAATTTCACCTTTTCATGCTCTTAGTAATAACTCCCCGACTCCATCTAAGATTGTAAAGTGGAGGAATAAAGCAAACTTGAGCTTTTCAAATTGTGATTAAATATTTATTGCAGGTGTTATTCATCACCATTCCATCTATTATAATCAAAGAATTGCTCCGTGGATGCATGCATTTCTTAGTGCTTGGGTTGTTGGAATTGTTGAAGGATTAATACAAAGATTATTGGAACTACTTGAAGGGGCTTCTCTGGGCTTCTATCTCCTGTGAAAGGTGCACAATTGGTTACCTAGATTTGGAAGATTACTACTCTATATAATAATATTGTTTTCAATGGCCACTATTAACTGGATTTGTCATTTAAAAGAGAAATAACACTCTAATGTGGAATGGCTTTGTTCATTTTTGGTGAAGTCATGCTGAAGTTAAATGTAAATAGTAAATGAAAGGAACACTTACCTAATGATGCTAATCTTCATTATATAATCCATGGAAAATGTAAATAGTAAATGAAAGGAACACTTACCTAATGATGCTAATCTTCATTATATAATCCATGGAATACATCGCAGTCGATTTAATTGGGAACATGAACAAGAGAATCACTTGGAACTGTCTTTCATGATAAAAGTCATTAAATAATTATGAAGAAGCCAAGAAATCATCCCCTACAACTTTGGCCATAAAAACAAAAAGAAAAAAATTAATATCTCTATAAAACCTTGATATAGGGGAAGCACAAAATTTCATTTATGATATGTATACAATAGGGAGATATAGGGAACCTTATTGTACCTACACAGCAAATTAAAAATATTAGGCATCGAAATCCCCAAACCCTTACTAGTATAAGTTGGACTCGCTGTATGAGAAAGTGCACACTTTTAGGTGCACCTCTCATGGCTACACTTTAGAAATGTAACACGAGCCTAGCTGAGGGCTAAAGTTAGTCTGGGTTTTTCGAAACTTGGTTAAGTAAAAAGAGATTATAAATTATAGAACTTAGGAAACCACAAGAGATTTCGAAAATACCCAACTAGTGACAGAGAATTATCATAATAATAAGGCCAAGTAATCAGAGAGAATGAGAAAAGGGAACAATAAGACCAATTTTAACCTTCACAATTTTGGAAGGAGAAATTCAAATCTTACATGGTTGTAATCTTTGACCCCATACATTGTGGTTCATTGAGAAGGGTTGGTGTTATTCACCTAAAACACAAGAAACATTCAAAGATGTCAAACTTTCTCAGAATATCCATGGGTGGAAGGGTGGGCATAGTAGCTTAAGAGTTATTTGATTAAACCAAACATATATAGGGAAATAATCGAGTCATGAGGATAAAATGGCATCAAAATCCAATTAGTTTCATGAGCAGAGATTACCTCCAGAGCGCAGTTCAGATTGTATGTCGATGTTGAAGAAGATACATTGTGCGAAATAGTGGCTTCGCATGAGCTGATGTGCTCAATGCACTTTTGGTGAAACCACGAAGGAGAAACAAAAGAAAGGGGAAACTTCCAAATAGAGAATGGAATATAGGGTTTAGTGAATGCCCAAGTGGGCGTCAAATCTAGAAAAAAAAGTTCCACGTTGTTCATATGAGTGGGACTGACCATCCATGGAATAGTCACATTGTTGGACTATCATGGCAAACAATCAACAATTTGGTTCCTCTGAAAGATTAAATGTTCAATGTACACCTACCTGGACTCACATAAAATTAAATAGGACGTATCAAAGAAAATAAATCTATGTACAGTAACATTAATATCTTCCGATTAACACTTATATGAAAAAACATTTTTTTTGCGAAAAAGTTTCCACTTCAATCAGATAGTCATGTAAGAGAAATATATTACATATATGATAACATAACCATAAATTTATTACCTATAATGAAATCAAAAGTTGACATAAGAGTTGTTAATGTTAATGGTAATGGGAATAGTGTAATTTATGTAATAACATGGATAACATTTAGAATATCCATTTAGAATATACAGTAAAGGTAGATGTAATTATAAACCAAAATATTTAATATAAAGATAAGAAACCAATTATCCCTATTTCCCATTCAATTCAAGTAGTGTTTTCAAGAATAAGGCAATAAATCCTTATCGAGGTTGAAATATTAGAGTAATTAACTGATACAACCCAAAGTACAATGAATGGAAGAAATGAAACTGATTACCATTATATAGCATATGGTATTTGATGAGAAAGATATATTCTAATTACATATACATTGTTATGTAAGCGAAGAATTAAGCTCCATTTCCTCAAGATTAATGAATTTCTCAAGGGAATATGAAACCATATATACCCTGTATGAAGCACATGGAACATGGAATATGGAACATGGAATATAAGTCTAGTTATTTGATCTATGCATCATCCGCCTTTTATAATGGATTTTCAAAAGCCATTGCAACTTGTGTTTAATGCATTTGATGATGGAATTCCCTATTGTTATGGTTGGATTTGCCAAATGCCACGGTTGTTTTTTCAAATAATTTTGATAACATTATTAATTACACGATTATTTTAATAATAAAATGTTATTACTATTTCATTTTCTTGTCTAGGGTTATTATTATGTGTTTAGTTTTAACAAACTTACATTTATTAATTTTTATATTCATAAAAGAGTTTTGACCATTTCACAGTTTTTGCTTCCTTGAAACTTTTGCAAAAAAAACTTATATATATCAATTGATTAATTATCCATTATTTAATTTGACAATGACTTTAAGGTTTATATTAATTTTGATTAAATCAATTATGCTTTGTAATAATGGTTAAAAAAGTATTTATTAAATGAGAAATTATTTAAATTATAAATAATTAATAAATATTTACATCGAAATTATGTACTAAATGAGAAATTGTTTATTCACATACCTAAATTAGTATAAATTGCTCATTAACCTGAAAATTAAAAAATAAAATTAGTCAATTACTCATAATCTAAATAACTCATAGTTAATGATAAAGAGACACTTGGGAATTGACCACCTCCACCCAACCAAGAACTCACTTCCTCCAGTTCACCCCCGAGATGAGAATACTTTCCTAGGATTCAACCACCTCTTGTGGATCCATTCAATGGGTATTTAATTCCCTTATTTCATGATAAGGTTCTTTTAGCGGTGTCTCACTTTTGTGAATCTTTCTATCTACTTTCCTAAGATTTTCCATAAGGTCCCACCTTTCTCTCCATTGGTGCTTTTAGGGTTTTCTAAGGTTAGCATATTTTTCCGAGCTAAACAACTTAATTAAACTTTCTCTCCCATTCATTAAGATTATCTCAAATTTTTATCTAGATTACTTATCATGAAATAAATAAAAAATATCATTTATTAATGATATTTATCTTTAATTTACTTTAGCAAGAATCTCATTTTTAGGTGTCTCATTTCCAAGTAATCAGAGTGTTTTTTTGCAATGAAGGGATGTTACATTCTCCTCCCCTTTTATTAACGCCATCGTTAGTGTTTTCTAACTAGTTTGTTTCGTAGGAAACATAGTTGGATATGTTCTTTAGCTCCTATGTATCCTTCGCGAGGGTAAAGTCTTTCTGGAGGACATTTCCACTTGTCATCTTCCTACTCATAGGCATCACTGCCTTTTGTTTTATCCTAAACAACCTCCCAATTCTAGAGTCAAGCCCTCATTTTGGGGTAAGATACCATGACTTTTGCAAAAAGATATCCCTTAATGTTACCTTCCCAAACAATTAGATGGATTTTATCTTGTACTTGTTTTGGTAAGTACGATATATTTTAAATATTTTCAATTTTGAAGATGATAATGGGAAGAAAAGAAATATTGATTTCCATGCTACAATGCAAATGGTTAGCAAACTTCCATCTTCTCCCATCCCAAAGGAAACTACATCCTATCTTGCATTGTCCATTTTTCTCCCCATCATATTTTCCTTTCTCATTTAGAATGACTACATAACCTAAGTTCTGCCTCACTTTTACCTTCATTGCATGCTCTTTTTCTGCATGCGCGTTGGATGTCTCTTTTATAACTTCTACTTACATTCTGCATCATTTATTCACATGCATCAAAATGAGGCCAACATCATTATTGTAATCATTATTTCAATACCCAAAGCCATGCCCATTTAAAAATTAATTATAAATAATTTCATTTTTCCTAGCACATTGCTCATAGCGAAATAATAATTAGCATGGACCTGTTGGTAGCCAATTATAATTTAGGTAAAATTTTATCACTTGTGCACTTAATATCAGTTGGGTTATGATTAAAATAACCTATATGTGGACTCCACAAGGCCCATTATTTATTTTTCACCCTTACTTGAGGTTTTCTGACCATCAAATTTTTTTTTTTTTCAGCATAGTGTTTTTTGCACGGTACAAACCCCATATTGTTTTTCTTCATTCATCCCTGTCGGCTTCGAATTGAAATCTTGAGACTGTCCCATTGTTATCATTCCTACTAGTTTAGATTTTATTATCTTTTGTGAGAAGCTGATGAGTTTTAAAATTATTTTGGTATCTTCCCATTCATTACATAGATGTCTTACAATTGTAAGTATAGGTCATCCACCACATGGTCTCTACACCTTTGTGAGTTGTATCTCTTACTCATGACCTTAATTAGGTTAATTCTTGTCATGTTTCTCTTTGCTTTATTATATAATATTTTCAAAATTAAATTTTACATTATCATTAATATTCAGATATTGAAATTTATAAAGTTCATCCATTGGGAAAATATATCTATCCTTTTGAATTGAGGAGATAACCAATTAAGTCATTGATTTTCATGTAGAAATTTTCACTTTCTTCTCAATGTTCTTTATAAGTTTTCAAACCATTCCACTACAATATCCTTGGCATTTTATCTCTCAATCATATAAGATTCACAATACATAGGCTATTTAAATTTTGATATCTTGATATGAATTCTATCATCTTGACATATTCTCTACTTCACAGGATTCATGTTCATCATGATAATTGAACTTGTATCCACTTGTTTCTTTGAGTTTCTAACTTGAGTTGGAATACTGTTTTTCCATCAATTTTTTTTTAATAATATTATTATACTCAATCTTGAAAACATCCATTAAGTTTACCAAAACCCCTATTTGTCAATATTACTTGTGATTCTTAGTAATATATCATTATTTACATATATGTACCACATTTTTTTCAAACGACCCTTCAATGTAATGGTCTATTTTTGTATGTGTATTATATATATATATATATATATATAAAGGATGTTTGGTAATAATTTGTTATTGTGTACATGGGATTAACTGCGGATTATAGAATATTAGTAATTCAATGAGGTGACATTTTATCGTCTTATTGGTGGTGGTATTATGCCCTTACTCTTAATTCTAGTATTTTAATATTTCTTTTCTACTTATATGCTCAATCTAAAGCATATTGTTGATGCAAGAGTTCAATTGTCTCTCCATGGTTACACAATCTTAAAATTGAGTCTTTGAAGCATGTGACCAAACTTGAATTGGAGGAAGTTGTATTTAATGTTTCTTGTATCCTCCTTTTAATCGCTACCTCTCACTTACTTTCCTAATTATATTCCTAGTAAATATCTCAATTGACGTTGATCGACTCCCAGTACTTTCCATTGAACCACTCCTTACAAGAAGCATGGTTTTCATGTCATTGATTCTAAATTTTTGGTATACTTTAATTATTAGCAAAGAATTCTTAATTGTTATGAATCCATTTTATATGTATGTTGATATACATCCTTAATAGTTCTTAACTCTTCTAAATCCATTTTCTATCTATGTTGATACACATACTTCATATTTTAACAAGTTCATATAAATACTTGATATTTTAAACTTTTTAGTTCGAGTTCTTATTTTATTTTCTCTTTGTTAAGGATGATTCTTGTACCACCGAGGTCAACGATTTGAGTGATTCTATCCATCTCTCAGTGCCTTTCACCACCTACCTCAGTTAATCCTTACAACATTACATAAGACAATAGGTGTTAATAGGATTAGAGTGGCACATATGTTGTTCATCATTTTAAATCCAACCTCTAACAATGTATATTTTGAGAACAACAACACCCACTTTCCTTGGAAATTTCTTTGATTACCCCACTATGATCCAAATTGCCCCTTATCCACATAGCTATTAGATTGTGATTATTAGGTCAGACCCAATCTTAATTGAATTGAAAAAAAAGAATGGTATATGTTTTAGGTTTTATATATGACAACAAATTGTTATATGTACAATATTGACATATGTTTGATTCAACTTCCTTCTAAATCTAGCATGTATGTCTTTTTTTGTAGTGGTAATTCAATTCATGTTATTTGACATATATCATTTCAAACTTCCTAAAAGTTTTGAGCTTTGAGTCTTCTTGAAACTATTGATATAAAAAAAACAGCTAATTTCCAATAATATCCCTTATATATTAATTACCTATGCCATATCCCATTACTAGAGCAAGGGTTAGAGAATGTACATATTCAATGGATTATTTTAATTGAAAATTTGATAAAAAGATTTCCATTGTATTTCCCTCACAACCAACTTATTTAGTTCCCTCCTTGAAATTAAACATAACTTTGCTTGTTCTAAGTATCATGTATAGTTGAGTGGCATGTGTGATCTATCAAGGGGAACAATTATATGTTAGAGATGGTCCATATTGATTTTGATTTAAGTATATCATGAATAATCTCTTTTTTTCGAAAAAATATGTAAAGCTATTAATAATTTATGTTTACCCTCACGGGTTTGCCTGGGTTCTAGTATTGAAAGTATGCTCTAATCCAATTGTCACGTCTCACCCTATTCCTTCAGAAAAAAAAAAAAATTAACCTTGTTGTACTATCATCAACTCTTGCCGCAAATTATTCACTTTGTTGGTAACCAACTTATGTTTATTGTATGTAGGGTGATCTTGAGGAAAATATAACATAGATCCCAAGTTAAATAAGTTCTCCCTTTATAGCCATCCATTAACACATCCGACTTCTCACATATTCCACTTAATCATCTTATATGTATGGTTTTTCCCTTGCTTAGTTTATTAAAGGTCTCAATATATTTTCATATCTAGTACATATTCTTTGGTGGACTATACCTATCGTTAGGAACCTTGTTGTAGTCTTTTATTAGCATGATATACTAGGCATTAATTTTCTTCATCTTATTTGTCCTCCTTATGTATTCTATAAGATGTACCTATATAGCTATAAGCTTACACGTATTCATTGGCTTTCCCATTTGTTTCATGCATACTCCTTTTTTATTCATATGATTTGCTATCGGGGTGTGTGTGTTACCATGGAACTTATGATGGATCCTCATTCAACCATTTATACATCGCTACCTTTAACAAACAGGGTCTGATAAGGTTATATCCACTTTGTTTTATGCACCATACTATTTGGTTAACCTAGATTCTCGCTCTAGCACAATTACTTTAATCTGCAAGTGCTTAGACGGATTGATGGGGTTACCATAGTATTAAAGGCTCTTACATGTATGCCCCATTCCCATTCTTCCAGCTATTAGTTTTCACGTGATGGTTTCAACAACACTTGTGGTGCATCTAATGGTTATGATAATCCAATTTAGGATCTACGATGGGAACTAACATATTAACCCTAACTCTAATAATCTAGTCTCTATTTTGCTAAGAGGGTTTTTTTGTTGCCACACCGTGGAGTGTGGATTTTTTTTTCTTCAGAACTTCAGGGCTTGATTCCTAAGGAGGTCAAACCCTTAATTTCCTCTCCTTGTGCAAGATGGCCTTAACGCATTGTGGCAACCCTATTTGGGATGTTGGTTCCATACAGGATCACTTTACATATTCTCATTTCTCCATTTTTTCCTGTCTATCTTTGAATCCCCTACTTCACCATTTGCACACTACCATTGTTCTTCAACAACTACCTAGGTTATTAGGCAATATTTTCTCGCTGAGATTCCTTTCATGGTGGCATAAATTTCTACATGGATAACATTTACAAGTATGGGGTTAATCTTATTGTAATTTATTTCTCATAACAATTCCACAAGAAGTTTCTCTTGTTTGTTAAAACGTTGTTTCCTTTATTGGTTTCACTTGATGTGTAGAAATGTTTTCATTCTTAATGTTATCATACACATAGATGCAGGATGGAGTAAACACGCTATGACAATAGAGGGTAACTATGGTGAATTTTCACACAGTACTTAGCCTTGGTCAGGTTAAATTTTGATTCTGGTTTACCGTCTTAGTATTTTCATACTTCAGCCTAGAATAATTTGTTTTTTCATTTGTTCCTCCTTTTTCTTATTTACCTTACATTTATGTTTAGTGCAAGAATTGAAACCCCCTTGATCCAAGGCACATATACAAGTAATGTGATTCTCTCTTTCTTATCATTTTTCAAAATAGATAATTTTTCTCTATTTTTTGTTTAATGTTATTCACTATTTGATATTTATTGCTTCCAGGTGGAAATGGTATCACCCTATTTAGGGAAAAAACTTCATAAATACTCCCTAAGCTCTCTTGGCTACTTCTAGTTTTGTATCGTAAGATTGCCTCTATTCTTAGATGCGCACGTTTTTTGATAGCCTTGAATGTCACATCCTAGATCCCAACATTACATCCTAAAATTTGGCGTTATTCTGTTCTTCCTTTTACGAATGATTTAATATATGACACACACTCTGATTCCTATTCTATACTAAAATTACATTCCAGCGAGTCATCTTGTTATTTTTCCCTCACCGCAAATGAAGTTTGAACACTAGGGGATATTAAGGCACATTGTTTCGTGATACCCTTTATAATTCTGTCATCTTACTCGAAGCTGGAATAATACCACACAATTTTTAACTTAAAAAAATATTTACTATTTCTAATATTATTTTAGTATGAATGTTGTACTCATTTAAATTTTAGAATTGATCCTTACGTTCATCTCCTGATGTACCAATATAGGCTTACAATTCTATTTGTGGTGAATTTCATTTATCTTAACTACAATATGTGAATGGTTAGAGAGGGATGATTGTGTTCCTTTACCACTAAGATGTACCAACTAGAGAATATCTATTAATAATTTATGTTTTATCATAACAGGTTCGCGTTAGGTTCCAATACTGAACCTAGGATCTGATACCAGTTGTCACATCTGCCTAGTTCTTCAATTTATTTTTCTTTTTGTACTATCATCACCTCTTGCGGTAAATTATTCACCGTGTTGGTAACCAACTTATGTTTATTATATGTAGGGTGATATTAAGGAAAATATAACATAGATCCTACGTTTAATAATTTCACCCTCTATATCCATCCATTAATACATCCCACTTCTCACATATTCCCCTTAAACATATTGCACGTAGGGTTGCTACCTTCCTAACTTTATTAAAGGTCTCAATATACTTGCATATCTACTACAATATTCTTTGGTAGAATTTACCTATCTTCGGGAACCTTGGTGAAGTCTTTTCTTACCATGATATGAAGTCTTATTTGTCTTCATTAGGTATTTTATCAGATTTACCTATATAGCTATAAGCACACATGTTTAAATTGGTTTTCCCCTTTATTAAAAACATAATCCTTTTTGTATTCAAATGATGTGGTATCGAGGTGTGTGTGTTACCTTGGAAGTTATGATGGATCCTCATTCAATCCTTTATACATTTTTACCTTGGGAACATGGTCTTGTAAGGTTATAACCACTTTGCTTTATGTGCCAGGCTATATCGTTAACCTTGATTCTCGCTCTTGAATCATTACCTTGATCTACAAGTGGGTAGAGAAATTCACAATGTTATCATAAGATTAAATACTCTTACTCATGTGCCCCATTCCTATTCTGCCACTTATTAGTTTACGTGATGGCTTTAGTAACATGTGTGGTGTGTCTAATGATTACAATATATGATTGAGGATCTACAGTGGGAACCAACATATTAACCCTAACACTAATTCTCTAATCACCATTTTTCTAAAATGGTTTTGCTTCAGCCATGTCCTATGGTGGCATAAATTTTGACATGGTGAACATTTACAGGTATAAGGTTAATTTTATTGTGAATTTATTTCTCTCAACAGTTCCACAACTAGTTTCTCTTGTTGGTTAAACCTACATTTCCTTTATTTTTTTCACTTGATATGTGGAAAGTTTTTTATTCTTAAAATTATCATACACACAGATTTAGGATGGAAGAAACATGTTATGATAGAGGTTCGACATAGGGGAAATGTGGTGAATTTTATCACGGTACTTGGCCTTACTCAAGATAAATTTTGATTCTAGCCTAACTTGATAGTATTTTCAGACTTCAATGTGGAACAATTTGTTTCTTCATTCATTCGTCCTTTTTCTTATTTACCTTGCATTTCAGTTTAGTGTAGGAATTGAAGCCTCTTGTTCGAAGGCACATATACATGTAACGTAATTCTCTCTCTCTTATCATTGTTCCGAATAGAGTATTGTTCTCTATTTTACGTTTAATGTTACCTCCTAATTTATATTTATTATTTCCATATGGCTTCCCATCACAAGTACATATACAGTCTTCCTTGCTTACAAAACTTGTTTTCCTGAGCTCTCGCTAACACTAACAGGTGCGTTTCCATCTATAGCTAGGCTACCTTGCTTAATTTTTAAACTCATGGAAATTCTCTCACCCTAAGTACGGAAATGACTCCATAAGTCCTCCTTAAGCTCTCCTAGCTGCTTCCAGTTTCGAGCCACAAGATTTCCTCTCTTCTTAGATTCTTACTTTGTTTAATAGCCCCAAATGTCGCGCCCTCGAGCCCATAATTGCATCCCAAACATACATTATTTTGTTTTTCCTTTAACGAATGATTTTAATATATGAAATGCATTGTAATTGCTATTATGTATTAAACTTATATTCCAGTGATTTGTCTTCTTATTTTTCCCTCACTACAAATGAAGTTTGAACACTGGGGGCTATTAAGATGTTTTGTTAACCGATACCCTTTGTAATTCTATTGTCTTACTAGAAGCTAGAATAATACCACAGAATTGTTAATTTAAGAAATCATTTAGTGTTTCTTCTCTGTTTTCAGTATGAATGTTGTACTAGTTTAAATTTAAGAACTGATCTTTTCGTTCATCTCCTGATGTACCAATACAGGATTACAATTACATTTGTGGTGAATATCACTTATGTAAACTATAAGATGTGAATGGTTAGAGAGAAATTATTCTGTGGCTTTACCACTAACATGTAATTATCCTTGGAGTCTTGTTTTGACTCATATATCTATTAATATGCTACTGAGAATGTTTTATGGTTTTAGTTACAAGTAGATATACATAATTTATTTATGATTTTTCTTGTAAGGATTATATTTTTCTGGTGCGTGCACAATAAAACCTATTGTTAGTTTATAGAAACTAGATTTGGATAACAAATCTACTCCCTGGTAGGATTTACAATGTTTACTTCAATAATCATAGTTACAAGTTGATTCATATTATCATGTGCATGTGAAATGCTTTTACTATACTTAATTTCTTTCGAATGTGTAATCGACTAGATTAATTTCCATAATAGTAGATACGAAAATACTTGTGATCATTTTGAAGTTTCTCAAGATAATAATTGTTGATGTGATCTCATCTTCGTCTCTCAACACTTGTTGGGTGTTGTGTAATTACTTTACTCAACTCTATTATCCCCTAAAATTGACTCGCTGGGTATTCCTTCAGAATTCCTGCTAAACACTTTTCTTGGCGATGACATCTTCTCTTGGAACATATTCTATCAGTTACCAAAATATTACGAAGTTGGATTCCAAAATACTCAACTATGTCTAATAAGTATTTTCAGGTGCATCCTCACATACTCCGCGGGGACATTTTTCAAACTCTCAAGGGTTTGTCCCCACGTCCACTTCCACCCCCCCGGCCCTACCCATGCTTATGGAAAAAGGAGGGGGGGTGTGGTTGGCTTTCCCAACATCACGGCCCTTCATTGGCAAGCCTCGAGGTTTTTGCTTTTTGGGAATATCATGTTCCCACTGCGCTCACGGCCCGATTGGCCCGCTGGTTGAACTGGGACTTAGTGGGAATTATCCCATTCCCTGGTCAATCAAATGGTTGGATGCGGGACCTACTCCACGAGGAGCGGTACAAAAAACCTAGCAAGCTTTATTGTTCCACCTCACATTTTACTTATCGGTAGTGATTTGCATTTTGAGTTATAAACTCTAAGTTCATAGTGAAATATTGAAATTAAATTAAATTGTTCCTCCTACCTTCCTCTTGTAAATTTTACCAACCTTATCTCTTACCATAGAATGATACTATTTACCAAATTCCATCCACTTTTTCTTTAAAATAATTTCTATTGTTGTCCCCAAAATTTATGCATCCTATCAATCTTGAATAGTAAAGCTATGAATTTATAAATCTTAAATTGTTAATAAGAACCAAGCGAGCCATGCATATATGGGAGAGCGGATTGGTAACTAGTCTTAAAAGATAACCGATTGTATATTTCTCATAACATGCATATCTATTTACACATGCAACCACAATTCGCAACAATTATTGATAGTGTTAATTTTGTCATTTTCGTAATAAAAACTTAGATGCATCTGAGATGAAAATATCTATATTATCCATAGAAAATATTTTCCTAATAAGAGATGATCATAACTACTATGAATTTGAACCTTCCCTATCTAGCATGGTAGAAAAGTAACTATTATTCCTAGTGGTGTAATTATTCAACTTAATATATATCTCTATCTATTTTTTTCATCATAAATAGAATAATCTTTCATATCCGGGGCTTAATGCTTTGCGTTTATACTGTACATCATCATCAATTCAGAACCGTGACATTCTCTAATTTATGACTAACAATCAAAGGATATTGGCTTGGAAACATACCACCATCCAAATTCAAATGAAAGAAATAGTTTAATCTGAATAACGAAACTATAATTGCTTATAAAGAGACACTTGGGAATTGGGAACCTCCACCCAACCAAGAGATGAATTCCTCCATGATGTCTTTATGTTCTTCCATATTTCTAGAATAGATAAGGATATCATCAAGAAATATTAATACAAATTTATCAAGGTATTGTTGAAAAATGATCTTCATAAGACACATGAGCATTGTTTCAGCATTAATAAACCCGAAAGAAAAGATGAAAACCTCATAGTTCCCGTAGTGAGTTCTAAAGGAAGTTTTGCATACATCTTCCTCCTTGATCCGAGTCTGATGATATTTAGAGCATAATTCAATTTTTGAAATCAATGTAAAGCCCTTTACTTGTTTGAATAGATCATGTATCCAGGGTGGTGGGTATTTTCTATTAACTGTTAGTTTTCTTAGTTTTCTATAATTGATGCAACATCATAAGGTACTTTCATCTTTTTCTAAAAAAATGTATAGTGGCTCCCCAAGGTGACACACTTTAGTGGATATTTTTCTTGTTGAACAACTTCTCCAACTACATTTTCACTCAATTAGCTCTCCAATTCTCATGCAATAAGGTTCTTTGGAAATAATAGAAACTCCCATAATTAGTTCAATAGTAAGGTCGATATCCTATTTAGGGAGCCATCCAAAAATATCTTCTGGAAATATATCAACATATTCTTATACAATACGTCAATTTACTGAAGTGGCACTATTTTCCTTGGAATTTATTGCATCTCAATTGTAAAACATAAATATAATACCCTTTCTAGATGCATTTCTCTTATTTAGAAGTTGTAATTGGTCTTAATTTCAGGGGACTTCTAATTCCTTGAATTTCTTGTCTAAGCCCTTCTCCATTAAAGAAACATGTAGTTTTTGTTTTGAAGTTTACTAGAGACCATCGTTTTTCAAGCCAATCCGTGGCAATTAAAATATAATATGACCCTAACGAGAATACATTTAAATATGCTTTTATTGGTTAATCCTCGAAAATAACGTAGTAATTATTCACTTTAGCCATTACTCTCCTATTGGCTCCCATGGGAAACATCAATAACCATGGGTTGTTAAATTTTTATGTTTGTAATTGATATATTTCAAGTACCTTATGGCTTATATAACTTAAACTAGCTCTAAGGTTAATTAAAATAGTCACATCTTTGTTAAAAACTTGACTTTCAAATTCCACCATAGACACTTGAAACTCTGCTTGATGATCTTCCAGTGTCACGTTCATATTACACAGACTTCTAGCGATGTCCCCTATTGTATAAACTTCTTGGATGTGTGCTAATTGTTTTTTCCTTCTTCAATAGGGGCAATTTTTAATATAATGGAGCTCTCCACATCCCCAACACTACAACGACAGCTTGTATACTCATCAAATTCAAGTTTCTTGGACTACTCAGTTGTTTTTAATTCATTATGTAACTTATATTTTTGTTGACCCCTTGCTGAGTTTTTATTCTGTGCATTTTTATATGAGCTTTTGGAGTTTCCATCCTTTATCCCTTTAATATTTTGAAGATGTTTCTCCCTTTTATATCTGTCCATCATTTTCCACCATCCCCTTTCTATTTCATTTGTTGGTGACAAATTCATTTTTTCTTTATTACATCATCCATAGTATTAGGATTATTATTATCAAATTCCAGATGCTCTTTTCCTTTGTGTGTTAAAATCCCCTCTTTTAACTCTAAATGGGAAACCACTCTAGGGACACATGCGTGTTGTAGAGAAAGTTGATGTTTTTATTAACATTTGTACTTCTCTTACTCCTCCATTCAATTATTCCTATTCTATTTGTCTTTATATAACCCATGATCTAACTCATAATTCTCCCTTTACAGCTAAGACATAAATAAATGTATATTGGTTTTTTGGAAGATGTAATCCTAGAGAGGTCAGGTCTTACATTAGAGGAGGTTTACCTAACTTATATTTAACTTTTGTATTCGAGCTGCACAAGCTCATTACTTCTATGTTGTTTTAGGATTTCATTCCCTTTTTTGAGACACTCCTTTGCGAGTTTATGAGGTTATAAGAATGATACCCCATATCCAATTATTTATGTGTGTTATCTTTAGGAATATTTAGAGTAAAACAATGACATAAGGGGTTTATACTACAACTTGATTCATGCCACTTCTAGATTATCTTCTAGGAAATTTCCATTTTTTTTTCTTTTATGTTAGGGTATAGAGTCTAGTGGTGCTTATGATTCCTTTCAAGTTCGATGTTTTTTACAGTTGTATATATTGTGTGGAAAAACAATTGTAGCTTGTATGGGAGTTGGATAAATTAATTTTATTATTTTATTATGGTTCATGTTAGCTTTTACTCTATCATAGATAAAATTTAGTGGATGAAAATTTGTTTGAATTCTCTGAGATGTATAAGCTTATATATATGCTATATATTAATCATTTATGATATGTTTTTCTTAAATTATGGTTTAGATGGGGAAATCCTCTGTTACTCTCTATTATTTGGATGATGATAAGAAAATTCTTAATTCCTTTTTGTTTACGGTTGAGACCCATTGATTAATTCATCCCTTCGTAGGGTTGAGAGACTTTCTACCGATGTTTGTAACCAAGCTTGGACTTAGACTAACTCCAAGTCGATTTAAACGAGAAGGTTATTTTATTACTGTGTCACACAACTTGTAAAATCTCATTTTACTTCTAGTTAAATTTCTTTAACCCATCTCAATGAAGAGGGAATAAACTCATATTGTTACAACTTTGTAAAGTGACTTCTATATTTATATATTTTTTATTCTACTTTAAGTACATAGCTTTCTATTATTATTTTCTGAAAAAGCCTTACCCTTGTTACATTTTTGGAACCTTGGGGACTAATCCAGGGCTATAAATTTGATTGACATGGCCCATGAACTATGAAACCCCCTATGATATAAATATTTATCACTGTGTTTGAACAAAATTAAGTACTATTGTGTTTATATAGTTAATTATTTTTTATTAAAATTAAGTGGAGAGTAAAATGAGAGAATGATGGCAGCGATTATTTTTTATTAAAATTACATGGAAAGTAAAATTCCAGAATGATGGTAGTAATTATTTTGATTAAAGTTACAAGGAAAGTGAAATGTAAAATAAAGGCAGTTTGACATATGATAGGTGGTTAGGTAACTACCTTCTTGGGAAATTCATTCTCAAATAAGGGATTGAGAGGAGAGAGTTATTTGAGATCAGAAAAGAGGAAAAATAATGAGAAAAGAAGGAATTGTGCTGTAAAGACAGATAGGTGGTAGGAGCTAAGTCTGGTTGGGATCAAATAGTTGCTTATAGATTATAACTCTTAAAGAGAAATCCTATAGAAAGACTGCTCGGGGGAGACTCAAGCTAGACGAATTGTATGTCCTTTATAAACAAAGAAATTATGTAGTAATTTCTGTTAATGATTAAGGATTAGACATTGAGAAAAGTGAAATAAAGAACCCGTAATTCCTATGTACAAGCAAAGATACAATATGTATACATGTTATAAAACTAGTACAAGATATTACTTCTGTTGTAATGCAAAGAATCACAAATTCAATGGACAAGTAAGTAATTTGTGAAATCCTATAGGTATACTAAAGTATAAACAAAAGACCTTCATAATTGTACTGAATATTAAATCCTTGGAAAACGGTCCCATATGAGTAAAATACAAATCGAAAACAAATTTCTGAAGTCGAAAGAATCAAAGGAATAATCAACCTTAACTCACAATTGCATGTAGAGTCGAAACAAGGAATTAGCCTATAGAAATCCAAGTCTACGGCATGGAAATATTAAACGCAAATAAAAATGGTAACACTCAATAAAAATAGACCTATTGCATTAGAAGGAAAATCCTCAGGGGTTCATCTTTCGTGGAACATCAAGTCAAAATGCTAAACTCATTTGAAAGTTGGAATAGTCCCTAAATCTTGACCAAGCGTAGTTTCAATTTAAATATACAAAAGATTGAAGCCATTCTTCAGAATTATAAACCGTTTAAAACATAGTGAAGCATAAACATATGGACCAGTTCTTCAAAACACGAAGTTCCGCAATCAAAGGACCGTCAGTAGAGCTAAGCCATCTTCACATAATTCATGGTGTATCTAATCTACCAGACATAGATTTACCACAGGTTCTCAAGGTCGCATGAAACCTAATGCTTGAAATCATAAATAAAAAATTACAGTACTTTAAGAAGTCGACAACAACATACAAAGACTGTTCGATAAGTAGTAACCCCCTTGACACATGAATTATTGCTCAGTTTACCCATGACCGGGTAAAACATAACTCTTTAAACAAATGGAAAAACTCTTGATATTGATCCCATTACCCATAGCATACCTGCTGAATTCATGCCCGAAGACTGTAGGGCCCGGAAGGCGGAGCTCTAGCATCCCGGCAGTTGCAAACCTTACCAAATCTCGTGAAAAACTTTGGGAATTCTCAGTTAAACCTGTCAAGAAGATAGGGAAAGGTGAGAGTGTATCAACACAAAGGGATGAACAGAGTCACCCATGATTTATTCAAAAGAAAAAAAAGTTACCTCCACATGAGTCGAAGGCCATCCTCAATAACCTAAAGGAAACACTGCCTCATGGAGCAGCCTACAAACGCAAATACGCTAGTAAGTTTTCCATTGAAAATAATACCAGGTATGAGGAAAACTCGGTGAGGTGGAAAGCAAAGGCAACGTGGAAGCTCTTACCTGAGGTGCAATTCAACAGTGGACTGACACCATGACCTCTACAATGAAGAAACAAACAAATGGCTGCTACTAAACACCACAGGAGCTCAACTGGGCAAGCATACACGTTCACCATCCAATCACGAGGATGAATAGGGCTGTTGATGGATCCCTAGTTCCAAGGTTCAAAGGGCTAGCTGGAAGACACCTCAAAGGCTCCAGATACAGGATTCTAGGCTAGCCAAGAACCCAAGGAGATTAATGCGAATTAAACAAGACTGTACATCCAACAGACTTGTAGGCTGTACGGTTTATAGTCTCCGCCACATCACATGATTGATCTACTGGGCATTTAAACATACATCAATAGAATTAATGAAACCTTACAACATGGCGTAGGACCCCAAATTATTGGATATTCCAATATTCCTTCTAATTATAGAATTATGTATGAAATCGGACAATTACATTTTATGGTTTGATTATTGTACAATGATGTTAACGATGATTTAATATGCCATGGAACTATGTTCTCTTAAAAATATTTTATATATATATGGGTTTGTGACAAGAACAAAGCACGGTTCCATACTGGAACAAGATCATAGGTTAACTGGAATATTTCAAGGCCTACAAACAGATGTTCAGACTAATACTTTGGCACACACACATTAGCCATTTCCTTCCAGTTTCAATACAGAGGTTTCTCACATCATGAATAGTTTCGCATGAAATAATTTGATATAATTATTCCATCATAAATTTCCACTATTCAAGAAGAAAATAGGTCCAACAATACTTATCTAGTATTCTTCCTTTACATTCTTATTGAACGACCGGGTCACAAGGAAAAGGATGCTCCTCGTTTGAGAGAGTTCAAGTTTGAGAGAGGTAAAGAGTAGTTTGGGTAGGTAAATGCCTCACTCATTATTATCTCTAACCAATTGAAATGTGAGCTTCATCAACATCGCTTCCTAAGTTACTTATGTGTTTAGTTGTACATATTACATAAATTTAACAAATTAGAAAACTTTTATAAATATGTATACATATCTCAATTTCTAAATCCCATAACCAAAAGTTACCAACATTAGTTAAATATTTACAAGTTTTTACTAAGGTATTATAATTCTTATTTTTTAAAATCTTTTTAATTCTTAGTTTTTCATTTTATTTTAATGTAATTATTTCACCTTTCCATCATCCTTTAATTTGTATCATTATTTTAAGTTTATTTGTTCATTAATTTAAGTTTATTTATTCTTTCCTGTTTTTTGTTTTTTCTTTTTGCTAAAGTACCCCATTCTTCTAATCTACCCTTATTTATGTTTACTTTCATTAATCTATATTTACTTAATTTTATTCAAAATTTTCATAAAATTAATATAGATCCATGTTAACTGTATATCTATTAAATGTTAAGAATATCTAGATTTCTTGAGATGATTTTTTTTTTACACCTCTTTAATCTAAAGCAACACATCAATACAACTTTTTAACCATAATATTTTTGTTTTCGTTTTTTTATATAATATATAC
>APFE030220624.1:15519-29929 GCA_000404065.3 Pinus taeda
CGGTGGCCCCCTGCCAAGTCCATCTGGACCCCCACCATTGTCTTACTCAGCATTTTCAGTTTCCTTAATTATAGCACAACTTACTATTTTTAGTAGTTGTTCGGGTCCTGAACTTCCGGAGCCGTTTTGAGGCCCTAAACAGCGTTTTTTGGGGAATCCGTGGGCAACATGGGTCCATGTAATGGACCGATGTTGCCCATTCCAACAATGATAGTGCTCGAATAGATCTTTCTAATGAGCTATTGTACGCGTCAAACGGAGATCATATGCTAAAGTTACGACCCCGGGAAGTTGATGTACCAACTTACCCTCAAACGGGGCCCACAGTTTGGCATTTCATCTCCTAGGGTTAGGTTTTGGAATGTGAAGGGTTTTTCATTGCTTCTCAACAATAAATAGGCCTTCGAGCCTCATTGTAACACAGTTCAGAGGCATGTAGCCATCACATCTCTTCTCAGAGATAAGCTACCATCGCCCTAGCTAGTCTATTTCCATTTCTGATTGTAAGCATATTTTAGTAGTTTCCATTAATGAGATGAAGTATTATTTCCACTGTATATTTGTGTATATGGTTATCTTTGTAATTTGTTGCGTTCCTGTTTAAATCCGGATCATAACATAACCA
Organism: Pinus taeda; assembly: GCA_000404065.3. Classification (NCBI taxonomy): domain Eukaryota; kingdom Viridiplantae; phylum Streptophyta; class Pinopsida; order Pinales; family Pinaceae; genus Pinus; species Pinus taeda. Next base: position 16,145 of record APFE030220624.1, read on the forward strand.
AAACCAACAAATCCACTCTCGCTCACATTCAAACATGTATACTAAATGCATAAGAGAAGAGAGATTTTTTGCGTCTTGAATCACAATTCCAACAAGATGAGTTACAACAATGGGAGCTGATGTTTGAAATTATTTTTGTTCGGAACATATACAAAATCCCATAAACAACCAAAAACAAATCAAATTAGTAAATTTCATCATTTAGTTCTGAGTGCAAGAGAAGATTTGAATACATATGTAGAAATTCATTCACCACTTCCCAAACACATCATGAGACCATTGGAAGATTTTGTGAGAAACAAACACATAACATGTCTTGGATATGACAAGGAGGTGTATTTTAATAATTTAGATTATTCAAAACCCATCAAATTCTAGAGTGCTATATTTCTTTAAGACAACTTATCCTCACGTGCTCCTCTTCCTCCTCCATTATAGATTTTCAGATGCCAACATTCTGATAGAGTTGTCCATGTAAAAGATCATTATTTTGATCTTCATCCACATGAGCACTATCATAAAACTACTTATCATTGAAAAAAATGCTTTAGAAATAATACTCCTACAAGAACAAAGATTCACCTTTGATGGATCTCTTTTTTCCTCTCTTCTTGGTAATGGGCTTCAACAACCAAGAATATATTTATCTCATACCAGGATTTATTATTATTGATAAGTCTTACAATTCTCATCTTGTATATGAAACTTGGGGCGATTGATGGTGATCTATAAGCTTGAAAGATAAATCAAGCGATTGTAAGTCACAACCTGGACATGTTGTCTTAGTCTCTCAATGACTCCAAGCCGTTTGGGAGGATCATGGATTTGAGCTTTTCCCTGGGGCTTTGACAAATTGTCTGCGACCTGTACATCAGTATCAATATGATGGAGCCTCCTCATTCATCGACTTACCATATCCCAGATAAGGTAGTATATGATGTCTATCTATTGGAGCAATCATCAAACACGGGATTCCTCAATAATCGAATTCCCCCCTCATTGTCACAAATACTCGTAGTGGTATTCATCATGTGTACAAACAACTCACTAAAGAGCTTCCGCAACTAGGCAGCTTCATTAGAGATCATACTCATAGCTATGTATTCGGTCTTGGCGGTGCTTATAGCAACATAATTCTGCTTCCTGCTCATCCATGATATCGAATCAGAACCCAAAGAGAACTAGAACGAAGAAGTGCTCTAGTGATCCTCCACACCGCGTGTCAAGTCAACATTCGAATAATCATGCAACTTCATATTCCTGTAGTGTATCTCAATCCATGAAAAATTGTTCCCTAAAGATATCTTAGAAGATTGTAGGCACCAATCTAGTGAGGTTCAATCAAATATGAGCTCACTTTGCTAACTGCAAAGCATATATACTCACAGAATTTCACCAAGAACATCAATGGAGATGAGTTTATGAAACGCAAAGGAATTTCCCAAATCTGGTCTCGCATCACCACCATATAACTTCTGAAAGTCAAGATCTCGAGGTCGTGACGAGCTTGGAGTTTACCATTCCATATCTGGAATCCAACTCCCTCTTACTTCTATAAGTGAGTGGGCCTGCACCTATCAGAAATAGGTCGTTTCTCGGAAGGTACTTGCATGACACTTCATAGGCTGTTGAAGAGACACACGAACTAGGAAGAAAATGGATTTTCCCAACGTCACTCTAAGAACACAATGCCTTGTTCAAAATAGTGGCAAAAAGTTATATCTTGACCTATTTTTAAGCATTTTAACCTAATCTGTCTACTAACAAGCTTACAACAATGTGTCAAGATTTATGGGTTTTCTACTAAAATAGAGCTCAAAGATGGAGATATATCACTTAACCGTAAATTTTTTTGTAAAAATCAGAGAGGTTTTTGTAGATAAGTATTATTTTAAGCGAAAAACATCTCTCATTTATTGGAAATTCATTTTTTGTTTCTTGTGCACCTTGCCACAAAGTCATGCCTAAAACGGGAAATTAACTTGAAATTTGTTGACTTTCTGACATAGGTCTCCAAGAAAGTTGAATATATGCCAATATATGATACCTGTCTAAAACATGAAGGAGGTTTTTTTTTCTTGGTATACTATTGACAAAAGCCTCTTCCACTTTTGTCAAGTTCATCTCCATTTGGTGGGAAACACACTTTGAAGAAAAACCATCCCTATGTGCTAAAAATGAACTCTTAATGAGTTTGTGAGGCATCAATATGTTTGATGTTAGATGGTTCAACTCTTGTGACATTTCCTCCATTATTGTACTTCTTATTTTCATTTTGTGTGGTATTTTCATCCAAGGTTAAAGCCTAGCTCACTAGGAGCAATAATTTGGGCTTAGTTTTGGGAAAAGAGGGGATTTTGATAGCTGTGAGGAAAATGGAAAAATTATAGGAAAATTTATGGGGGATAGTGAGGGAGGTTAGGGAACTAACGAAAGTGGAAATTTAGAATTTGGTTGAGGGGAAGGGTTCCAAACACAAGAAACATAGTCCAATGGTTTAGAAAGTGTGCTCCATCTAGGGTTTAGATGGAAATGATGGAATTTGATGATGGGTTCGATGGAGGGTGTTTAGGAAGGTGTAATTAGGATAGAAAAAGGTGTATGAATAGTAGGACACAAGTTTTAACAACAATTCACCATGGAAATCATGAAATGTGGAAGACTATTTTAAAAAGCATAGGATAGGGAAATGAAGCATTGTAATCATAGTTAAGAGAAGTAAGATATTATTGAGCTTCATGATAAACCACCAACCTATATTTGCTGCAACACAACCTGAGTATAATGGAAGAAATAACTGCAAAGAGGTTTGCATCCTTGGAATGATAACGTAACAGTTGTGAGGATTTATGAATGAGATGACAAATTTTTATGACTTTGACCCTAATGACCTAATTGTGAGAGTGAGCTTAATGAGGACCATGCTGATATGAATGAGATGATGATGATGAGCTTTCAATGAAGGTACATCCAACTGATTCATGGCAATGACTAGAACATGAAAATTTTGAAAGGAGCAACAATTGACCTAGACACACTAGGAGTGACAAAATTTTTATTTCGAAAACCTAATGAAGTAATAAAAACTTGACTTTGAGATCCTCACAAAAACCTTGTGATAGCATATTTGATCACTAGTGACTGCTTGGACTGACAGGAACTAACATATCCAACCAAGGCTCCAGGACTAGTAACTCAACCCACTAAGGGCTATAGGGCATTTGTCCAACCAAGGATCGAGGACTAGTAACTCAACCCAAGTTGTTACAATTCTCCAGAGCATTTCTCCAACAAAGGCTCTAGGAATTAGTAACTCAAACCAAGCTAAAGGAAACATGAGAACAAATGACAAAACAACAAAATGAACTCACAACACCATGGTTATCCAATTAATGGCAAGGCTAGGAAAATCCATTGTCAATCGAGGAAAACCTTAATTCCAATGACATGTCGTGACCAATAAATCACATGCATATTTGATACATGCCAAACTGAGGAGGAAAACATACATGCAAATCGATATCTCCAAGAAAAACGCATTGTAGCTTCCTATCCTGATGTCCCCTTACACATACTTTTTTCCAACATTGAGCTTGGATTAAGTGTCCCATCAACTAAGGTTATTATTTTTCCTTTATTAACTTTTATTAGATGGAATTTTCACCAAGGTTTTTATAGTGTCACATGGGAGCCTAGTCATATGAGAACTTCACTACTCTTGGTAACCAATGTAAGTGGTTGTTAACTTGCCAATGTATGATGGTCCTAGTAAAGAGGGAAAATGTGTGACAAAGGTGAAACCACACCAATACCTTGTTGGTTGAGACCGATGGAAAAGGGAACCATATTTTAGGGATAACCATTTTAGGTGAAAGGAAAGAGTTGTAGCACTGTTGGAGGAAAAACCACACTTCATAGGCTCTTGAAGAGACCTTTCAATATGAAATAAGATCTTTGTAATTTAATAACAAAGAGAAGAGGCTTAGACTTGGAAGAAAGGAAGAACTAGATAGAAATGTTGTGGCAACTCAAAGGAATTGCACAAAATTGATGCTACCAGCCAACTGAGAGAAGGAATTGATATTTCGAGCAAAAACTAGATCCGTTCCTTTGTGATTTTCATCAAAAAAGTAGAACAGGTTTTCACAAACCCACAATCATTGTTGAAGATAAACAACAACATTAAAAAAAAATGTTCTTCTATGCTATCAGATAATAACTATAGTTTTCCCAATGACATTCCACAAGCCTCAAGATAAATGAATTGGGAACTTCATATGGTAGAAGTGTATGAGGCTATGTGATGGAGACTAACTATCTTTTTCTTTAATTTCTGTTTTTCTCTAGATATTTTGTGTAAAATGGATAAGATCAGTTTAAACAAGGTGGTCATGAACAAGTTTGTGTATGTGATGGAGACTAACTATCTCTTTCCTTAATTTGTGTTTTTCTCTATATATTTTTTGTAAAATGGAGAAGATCACTTTAAACAAGGTGGTCATGAACAATTTTATGTATGCATAAGAGAGTCGGAAAATAATTTTTGGAGCTCAATCTTTTCCCGTGGTGGTGAATATTGCATGTGGGTGGAGTACATTGAAACAACACATATTTTCATAGTCATTAGTATTGAATACCATTGCCAATTTTTGAGAATCAGGCTGAGTGTAAACAACCTTCATGAATCACACTAAAGCATAAGGGTTCCTGCCAAAGTGACATTTGTGCCCAAAGCCACTACTCACATCTTTCCTAAGGTGGTAACATTAAATTCTGCATCTAGTTTCATGTAAAAATATGTGTTAACATGCTCGTCAGTTTGGAAATTTTGGATTTTTCACATTCAATAAGCTAAGTGATAGATATTTCCATTTGGATTTGAAAATGGTATTTTATTGAAGACTTTGGTGTAGCATGGTATTCCTTTCATAAGTTGAAGCCATAGTAAAAGAACCTTCTAGAACTCATTGAAGCGCATTTTTAGTGAAAACCCTTTTATGGTTTTTATTTTTATTCTTTAGATAATGGCTAGAATCAATGATTTGTTAGAGTTATTAAGCACTCTAATGGTCTCTATTGTTCATAACATAACCAAAATTAACAAATCCACTCTCACTCACATTCAAACATGGATACTAAATGCATAAGAGAAGATAGATTTTTTGCATCTTCAGTCACAATTCCAAGAAGATGAGTTACAATAATGGGAGCTTATGTTTGAACTTATTTTTGTCTAGAACAAACACAGAACCCTAGAAAAAACATAGAATCCCATAAACAACCAAAAACAAATCAAACTAGTAAATTTGATCATTCAGTTTTGAGTGCAAGAGAAGATTTGAATACATATGTAGAAATTCATCCACCACTTCCCAAACACATCATGAGACACCTGGAAGCTTTTGTGAGAAAAAAAAAATAACATGTCTTGGATATGACAAGGAGGTGTTTTTTAATAATCTAGATTATTCAAAACCCATAAAATTTTAGAGTGCTATATTTCTTCAAGACAACTTACCATCACGTGCTCCTCTTCCTTCTCCATTATAGATTTTCAGATGCCAAAATTCTGATAGAGTTGTCCATGTAAAAGATCATTATTTTGATCTTCATCCATGTGAGCACTATGATAAAACTACTTATCATTCAAACAAATGCTTTAGAAATAATACTCCTACAAGAACGGAGATTCACCTTTGATGGATCTCTTCTTTCCTCTCTTCTTGGTAATGGTCTTCAACAACCACGAATATATTTATCTCATACCAAGATTTATTCTTATTGAGAAGTCTTAAAATTCTCACCTTATATATGAAACCGGGGGTGATTTATGTCGATCTATAAGCTTGAAAGATAAATCAAGTGAGTGTAAGCCACAACCTGAACATGTTGTTTGAGCCTAGAGCTAAAGTGAGCCATACGTAGATTCAAAGTTCTAGCTACAGACAGAAAAGTCCCTAAGCATGGATTTGATTGTTGTCCTTGCTTAAACCATCGTAGGTTGAGACTCCCATTTTGAGGTTGAGGTTCTTCATTTTTATGTAGGTTGAGACCTCCCTTTTCTAGGTCTATGGTCTCCCTCTTAAAATACTTAGGGACACTTCCTCTAGCAAAAGTGTTAAAATTGGCAACTAGGGCCAAAATCCATGAGGGTCATCTTATTTATGGAAGCTAATATTTTTCTTGGGTCCCTCTCATCGAGAGGTGTAGGATTGATCTAAATATCATCCAATTTAGATAAGTAATCATGGAGTTATGAATTTATTTGCATTATAAGACAATTCGTCAAGGTTGACCAGCAACCAAATAAATCCCACATGTGCTCAGCATTTTAGTATAATTAGAGGTCCCCTTCAAGTCATTTCAACACACATGGGATCTCTTCCTCTCTCTACTTGTCTTTGGGTTTTAGTAGGAGGACAAATCCTAAGGAATAACATTGCCCTCATCTAGAGGGTAGAAGGATAGAAGCAAGAGTGAAAGAGCAATCATCAAAGATAGTTGGGAAAGGACAAAAGGATCAATGGATTCCTCATCCCTCTTCAAATTCACCAAGGGTGAAGTCGAAGCAAAGAATATTATTAGAATGGTGCATTAGAAGTTTTTGATGGCCTAGCTAAATATGAGTTCAATGAGAAGCCTAGATCTAAGGGTGAAAGGAAAGGCAGATGACATGGTTGTAATAAGTTCAGTCATTATGTGAAGGAGTGTCTGAGGTAGGGACACATTACTTGATGATGATAACAATCATTCTAGGGACATCTTCAATGATCAGAGGAATGATAGGTAATGTAGGTCATTAGGGAAATGGCTGACTCTTCATAGAAGGTAAGGAACCCCACGTATGAAGAATCAAATGTTGTTTCTAATAAGATAAAGAAACATTATATTGTATTGGCCCTCTCCTTCAGATTCTTTGGGAATCTAGCTTATTGATTGTAGTGCTTCAAGGCACCTCGTCAGATAAAAGGGTGCTCGTTCAATTTTGGTAGAGATGAAAACAACCGTGGGATTATACTTGAAGTCGATGCCACCTATCCCCGAAAGGGTGTAGGGAATGTTACCCCTGAATTGAATGAGGGTAACTCGATTCATTTACAAAATCTCTTTTTAGTACTTGATCGTAAGAAGAACCTGGTGTCCATCTTCAAAATGGAAGTCAAAGGTTTCAGGGTGGCATTCATCAATGGAAAGGTATGTGTTAAAAAATATAATTTTCAAAGATGCTTCTTCTCATGGGTTCATGGTTGGCAATTTGTATCAAGTTTCAGGATGGTCCATTCAGGATCATGTCAATTGACATATCACCTCTATAACACCGAAGGTCTACCTATGGGGCCCTACCTGATGTGAGTAGAATGGCGATAGGGATGTCTAAATTCAAGTAGAGCATGAAGGTACATGTTTGAGATGTATTGAAGGAAAATATTATAAGGGGACCATTCCCCTGATGCAGCAAGTCCACAGGTTTGGAACAACCTAAGGAGTTTGAGATTCATGATTGGGAATCTCATGTATACAGGTGGAACAAAGCCCTCTATGGCTTGAAGCAAAACACCTCAGCCGTAGTATGAGAGGATTGATAGTTGTCCGATGAAGCTGAGATTCACTATGAGTGAAACCGATCGAAACCATTACCTAAAGGTTGTGGATGATAAACCTCTCATACTGGCACCTTATGAGGATAACCTATTTCTGGTAGGTGCAGACCCTTTCATTTGTAGAAGTAAGAGGGATTTGGATTCTAGATGTGGAATGATAAACTGGAAGCCTGTGACTACCTTGAGGATCTTAACTTTCAGGATTTATATGGTAGCGATGTCGAACCAGATTTGGGAAATTCCTCTGAGTTTCATAAACTCATGTGTTCATGTTCTTGGTGAAATTTTGTTTGGAAATATGTTTTGCAGTTAGCATGGTGAGCTCCTATTTGGTTGAGCCTCATTGGATTGGTGCCAAGAATCTCTCATGGATTGAGATACACTGCGGAAATATGAAACTGCATGATTATTAGAATGTTGACTGTGCAGGCAGTATGGAGGATCACTAGAGCACTTCTCAATGTTGGTTCTCTTTGGATTATGCTTCGATATCATGTATGAGAAGGAAGCAGAAGTCAGTTGCTATAAGCACTGCTGACATCGAATACATAGCTACGAGTATGATCTCGTGTGAAGCTGCATGGTTGCAGAAGCTCTTAAGTGAGCTATTTGTACACATTATGAATACCACTATGATTCTCTGTGACATCCAAAGGGGGGGATTCGATTATTGAGGAATCTCATATTCGATGATTCCTCCAATAGATAGACATCAGATACTACCTTATCTCCAATATAGTAAGTTGATGAGCGAGGAGGATCCATCACATTGAGACTGATATATAGGTTGTAAACATTTTGTCAAAGCCCCAGGGAAAGGTCAAATCTGTGAATTTCCTGAAAAACTTGCAGTCATTGAGAGGCCTTCTTATAAGGGTCATGCATGTTGCATGCATTGAGCACTGGGAGCTCTCGCGGCCATGGGGTACTTACTGGAGCAACATACGACCACAAGGAGACTCATCCTCCCATGGTGGTGTGCTATAAACAAGATGATTAGTTCTTCTATGGGCCACGATGATTAGTTCTCCTGTGCCAACTATGGAACAATATGATTAGTTGTCATGTGGGCTGGGATGATTAGTTCTCCCATGGCAATTGTGCAACATGATGATTAGTTCTCGTGTGGGCTAGGATGATTTGTTTTCCGTGGCGACTATGGAAGAGGATGATTAGTTCTCTTGTGGGCCAGGATGATTTGTGCTCCATGGCAACTGTGTAACAAGATGGTTAGTTCTCCATGGCCTCCACTAACACGATGATTCGTTCTTCTATGGGCAGGGTGATTAGTCCTCTTGTCGAGGCAACCTACCCATGCAGTCTGGGACTCATGGGAAGTATCTCTCATCTAATCAATGAGCAGGGAAATGAGGATAGGGACCATAGTAGTACTATTGACAGATGCATTATTGTGTATACCATACTCCCTATGCTAGGATGACCTGCATTGATCTGGGATCAATGAAACTGATCTGGGATCAGTGTGAGTGGTTTGAGACACTCTCTTCTGACATTGATCGAGGATCAATGAAACTGATCTGGGATCAGTATGAGTGGTTTGAGACACTCTCTTTTGATATTGTTATGGGATCAATAAAACTGACTTCGAGTCAATAAGAGTAATGTGACACTCTCCTGAGATGAAACTGAATTTAGGTCAGTAAAGAATGATGTGGGACATTCTCAATCCATTCTTCTTCTTCATGGTTCAGCAGAGCGGAGCTTAGCAGATCAAAGCAAACCATAGCTCAGTAGACCAGAGCAGAGCAGAGCAGTGCAGGGCACTGATGGAAGAGATAGTACAGTCACACTATGGATCAATGGATGGAGTTCTCCCTAGTTGAGAGGGAGTGTTAAAATCGGAAACTAGGGCAAAAATCCATGTGGGTCATCTTATTTATGGCAGGTGATATTTTTCTTGGATCCCTCTCATTGAGAGGTGTAGGATTGATCTATAGATCATCCAATTCTGATAAGCATTCACGGATTTATGAATTTATTTACATTATAAGACAATTCGTCAAGGTCAGCTAGCAACCAAATAAAGCCCACATGTGCTCAAAGTTTTAGTATAAATAGAGGTGGCCTTCAATCCATTTCAAGACACTTGGGATCTCTTCATCTCTCTACTTGTATTTGGGTTTTAGTAGGAGGAGAGATCTTAAAGAATAACGTTACCCTGATCCAGAGAGAAGAAAGTCGAAATTTTCAGAAATGAAGAAACTGTCGAAAAAGCCAGAAAAGTCGGAACTACTGGAAAAGTCGGAAAAGTCGGAAAAACCAAAACTATTGGAACTGCCAGAAAAGTTGGAACTACCGCAACTATCAGAATTGTCGGGAACAACCAGAACTTCCAAAACTATCGGGAACAGTCAGAATTGCTAGAACTACCGACAACTGCCAAAGTAGTCGAAGCATCTATCTTCGAAGGAGGGCAGCATGCAAGGGACAAATAACTAACACTGAGACAATTGTATGGTACTTAGCAACAAGTACATCAAGCATGTAATGTTACAACTAGCATGCAAGGGACAACTAGCATACAACAACAAGCATGCTAGGGACAACAAGCATGTCAGGGACAACAAGCAAGCAAGGGACAACAAGGAAGCAAGCTGCAACCACCACATAGGTCAAGATGGCAACATGGTGCAACAATGGCACTTAATGTAGTACAGTGATGGGTATAGTCATGATTAATGAAGCGTGATGAGATGCAGCATAGTGATGATGGGTGCAGTATGGTGCAACGCGGTGAGCTGCAACATGATGACGAAATGCAACACAATGATAGGTGAAGGAGACACCTTGGAGAATTAGTCGAAGGAGCATGTCTTCAATTGATCTCATGTATCATCTTCTTAGAGATGATCTAAGCTCTTATCTAGATAAGACAAAGTGTTGACTTCTATTGTAAACATACTATCTCTCTCTCTCACTCTCTCTCTCTCTTCTCAACTATTGAATAACATATAAGAAGAATTGATCAATGGTTTTCCCACATTGGGGTTTGTCCCTATCTAGCACCACATCTTATGTCCTCTTATCTTGGCTTGTCTTCTGCAATTTATGTTTATGTTCTATCTGTAGTTTACTTTAATGATGATGTGATTGGTAATCTAGAAAAGATATTGAGCTAACTGCGAAAATTGAAATAAATTGCTCTAAGCATAGAACATACCTAAAATTAACAAAAAGGCTAACAACTTCTTTCCAGATTTGGAAGTATTCTTGGAACTACACTAAGTGTTCTAGGTTGAGACCTCAATGTCTCCCTTTTCAAGACAATACATACCACTTTCTCTAGTAGAAGACTTCAACTTCTAAAAAGATTTGGAAGTGTTTCAGGAACTACACTAAGCGTTCGAGTGTTGATGGTCATCCTTAAATCATCATTTGTTGATTCCTCATGTTATCCCATTTTATACCTTCATTTGAGGGAGCAGTAGAGCCTCTACCTATGCTAAGACTTGAAACACTTAGACTTATCTGCCAAACCTCTAATGCTTCTTTTTTTCTGTCCTTATTATTGCCTAGAGCTTAATTACCTAGCTTGCTTTTATACAATCGCATGGTCTATGGACCGTGGCTATATCTTTATAGCATACTTGATACTTTACAAAGTAAGAGTAGAAAACCATTTATGACTCTTGATGGCTTTCCACTCCGCGACCAAAAAATGTGGAGAATTTACAATTTTATTACAAAAATGTCTGAAAATATGGACTTTTAACCAAAAAACGGCTCTTAGGGGAACCCGTTCCCAACATACTTATATATGCCTATTTAGATTTAGGGGGGATGTTGAACATCTAATCCGCTAAAGGTTATGGTGTGGAATTTGAAGAGTGATTGAAGTCCAAGATATCACTTACATGAAAGTCGATGCTCACACACATTGTATAGATATATATCATTGTGAATATTAAATGCAACTCATGATTTATCTTATTTGGTTATTCATTCCATGTGTATGCTTAACATGTTTTCTCTACTTTACAATTATTTTGAGTGTCCCACTTTCTTCATATGTTCAACCTAAAACACCCAAAAATTCTCACTATTTGGGAGTGAGGAAATGCTGTAACATTATATTTTTACTTAATCATAATTCAAAGTAGCTCATAACAATCATTTCCATAACTCTATTAGAACATGCATTAGAGAACTCCAATCTAAGAAAAAACCATAGGAATAACGGAAATATTTACATGACTAAAATTATGGAATATATTTGAATGCTAATATTATACACCATATCTTCATGGAATGTAGATCTTTGTGTCTTTTGCAAACTAATCTAAAGGTCAATATGTTAAAATAAACATTTTTTCTATAAAGCTAATATCTAACAACTTAGGTTCATAATAATATAATATTATCATTCTTTAATCACAATTGATCTCTCTAAACCTCATTATTGTCCTGCCATGTGAAATCACGGCCTTCAAATTAATTATTAGTAATTATTAAGTGGATGGTGGCCATTTAATTTCCCTCTAATATTTATAGTATTATACAAATATCAAAGGTTAAGATTTATCCTCTTCTAATTAATATATCTCAAATCAATTAATTAAATAAAATGTATAATAATATGGTATTGGTCGATGGTATTGTAACAAAAGCTATTTGCAAGTTTACCTCGTAAAATGAATGTGAATCTCCATGGTTAAGAATATATGTTATTTAATTTCTAATTAATAATAATAATAATTTAAATTAAGGTTAAAATTTAGTTTATTTGTATGATCTTTTTTAATTAGAATAATGTGAAATGTATCTTAAAATAAGAGTTTTGATTCTTATCATAAATATTTATCTAGTTATCTGTTAGAAGCATATTATGTTCCATACTAAACATAGTGATGATCAAGTTCCTATTTAAAAGAGGTCTCACACATATATGTTCAAAATATAAACATTTCTGCTTATACATCATCGTCGATGCAAATGCTATAATGAGTGGGATATCTCTAATGAGTGGGATAGCTCTATGGCCCAAGAAATAATAGTTACCTACTATGCCACTTACTGCTAACTATACTATTTGATTCAATAGAGATACATGCTCTTTATATTCTTAACATTGTTCATGAAAACCTTTTTCATTGAATAACACCTTACTACGGCTTATATAATTATCCTTTTATTCAGTCAATTCCCTTTATATCACTTGTAGGGGTGTCAATTTTCTTGTATTGTAGCTATGATAACATGATGATTATATCATTAACTTCATATGTTGCTATCCACTACTTAGAATAATTTATTTCACTGCGAGATTTAATTTTTCCGCAAGAACAAGCATATTCCGGTTGACTACGATAACATTAAAATTTTTTTAATCCAATGGACTTGCATGTAGCCCTACCCACTATTGTAAATGTCATTAAACACAAGCATGAGCATAAGCACAACCATATCCTTCATGAATATTGAATAGGTATGAGTATGAGAATTTCCTTCGTGAAACTTGAACCGTAACTAGAAATTGAATAATACCCCACGTTCAATTTTATTTTTTTTAACAAATTCGAATGAACTCTTGATTAGTGTCGAGAGGTTGTACAATGGAGAATGGAAAAATATGACTAAAATGTGAAGAATTTTGCACCTGCTCATCTTCTCCCTACAACAAAAATTTAAGACTTCTGAATTCTGACTTCTACACCTTCCCTACCAAAACGTTTCTTTAATTAAATTTAAAAACTACTTGGCTAGTCATATGATTAATAATTCAGAACGTACCTATATCATTGAAGTCCACCCCACAACAATGGAGAGCAGTGGGGCAAGTTCAAAAATGGCATAATCCTTGAGCATGAGAATGATATATGTTGGTGCATTGTTGGGGCTTGCAATATACGTGGGCCCAAACCCATTTCAATTGAGTCTGATTGCCCATTTCCAGAACTTTATACCATATGCATTCGAATCCTCACCATGGTCGTAGCTTCCTTAGTTAAAGGACGAGAAAAAAAACTTCAGAATTTTGTGATCAAGTTTTGGAATGAAGCCCAGGGATGAGAGAGCATCACCTTTGATCCTCAGTGCAAAGGACGTTACTTTGTTGTAGCTCATAGCAAGGTCATCTTTTGGAATGGTCAGCAATGGTTGGAATTTGCTATAATTAAAGAGCACCATGATGAAACACCAATAACTAAATTCTTAATTTCCATTT